>JBAJNP010000187.1:82798-121589 GCA_036877545.1 Yasuhikotakia modesta | reverse complement strand
GAAACCCAGATAAATTTAAAGCACATTTGTTACTTTTTACTTCTGTTACTTATTTTTTTACAGTTTGCCTTTTGAGCTAATCTAGTTTATATAAATATATATAAAATATACATATGCATTTTTTATATATATGTGTTATATGATCAATGTGATACTGGACAATTATGTATTTTTATAAACTTTGATTTTAAATGTTTGGCTTGAAATCATAAGGTTGCTGGTTCAGTCCAGAACTGGCAGGTAGTAACTAAGTAACTAAAGTACCATGCAACCAACCCTAGATTGCTGCTGTGTGTGTGTGTGTGTGTGTTCATTCCTCACTAGTGGGTGCAGGTTATAACTGCAGGTTATATTTTGGATGTGGGTTACTACACCTAACAATATGTGTCACTTTCAAACTGCATTTGTTGCCTTAAAGAACTTTTTTTTTACCTCATATAACCAAACATATACAACCATATTTAACTTGAAGCACAGGTGACATTGTAACACTGCACTTTTGAAAAAAGTGTTTCTTTAGCATGGCTGCAGGAAGGCAGTAGTCCATCTTTGCATTTCTTGCGGCCTGTTCTCATTGTCATGTTCTGAGCCGGACATGTAAAACGCAGGACAAAACGTAGGCTGCTGGATCAGCATGCATACTACATAAAGACTGCTTTTGTTATGGCCTGCATGCTCATGACTGATGGTATCTATAGCCCCCCATCCCCAACCACACTAAAGCACACCAGGCCATGTAGAGAAACCCACCAAGACAAAACGGACAGTCCGTTTCAATTTTATATGCTGACAAGCATAAATGTTTATAGCAAAATAAATAAATGATCCTTAAAAGATGTTATTTCCTCCTCATTTACCCTCAGGGGTCAATAAAGTCTTATCCTATTGCATTCTGGATCAGACTTAAGTGAATCTGTCATGTCGCTGATTTATTATTTAATTCTTATCTGCAGTTCTACCTAAAGGAGGATCAGATTAAGTTCTTCAGTTCTGTTATGCAGCACAAGTCAAAACGGATCTTTTACAATGTAATTAATTCAAGTAAAAACAGAAATTCTGAAGGCATTTGCCGTGTTTAGATGGCAAGCAGTGCGGACGGTACTCGTATACGGAGACACAGGCCTCAGATCCGCAGCAGGCAGGCGTCGCCTTGCAGCCACCAGACTGATATTGCACCATGTTCACCTCAGCCTATTAAAGGTTGGGATTCCCATCGGGGGAACACTCACGCACAGACAATTAATGGAACAGAAAAATAAGAAGAAAAAACGATGACAAGATAATACGTTTGCGATAATGAGTCTCAGCTGACCTATAATCATCTTTTTAAAATGGATTTTAACCAGGATAATGTCCTTGAATGTCAGCAATGACAAGTGCCACATTCCGTGCAGTTCTTAGTAAAAAAATGGGATGTTATTATAGAGTTGAGAGGAGAGCCTTTATTGTTGTAGTGATTACCTAGGCAGAGATTCACGTTCCCAGGAGGGATAATTGACCTTTAGGTCATTTTTTCAGAGTCCTTCAGGAATAATAGAGGTTTTTTTTTAGGATGGTGTAATAGAAAGGAATTTGTTTTCAATTTACAGAGAGGGACATTTTTTATAGCACAATAATTAGAATTTTGTAAAGTTTGGTCAAATATATGTAACCAAGACCATCGACAGATGCTAGTCTGTCTTAGATTATTTGTACCCAAGAAAATCAACAGATGCTGTGACATTTAACAGCAACATAAATCTAAATTTAGTTAGAAACAGAGCTTGGGTCATGTTCAGGAAACTACGCTGAGAAGTTTATTTCATGGTCCTCAAATCCCATAATTGAGAATCTCTTTATTTTGATACAGAGCCGAAATCAGCAGATTTGATATGTATTTGATAATTTCACACCTCAGTGTCTGTAGATGTAGGATCACATTGTGTGCGCCCAAGGGACTATACCGACACATGTCCCGCCCCGGGAGTTAAAGACCACAGGCCAGAGGTTTGACTTGGGTGTAGAAGGCTCAACTGGGGCAGATCCTGGAGGTCTCTTTCTTTCAGAGGTAAAGTGACGTGGCACAGGCAAAAGCAGCCAGAACTGTCCTTGTTCCTCTCTCTCTCTCTCTCTCTCTCTCTCTCTCTCTCTCTCATACACACACACACACAGACATGCACCTTCAACACTCAGGAAAATAAGGTGTTAAAATACAGCCTATTAGAAGCGAACCAGAACAGACAGTTACTGAAGTAATTTGAAGTGATGAAAGAAAAATACCATGCATTGGAGGTTATTTATGAGGAGCAAACAGCATTGAGTGATATTTAGATACAGACGTAGCAGTTATTTTTTGCAGTATTAGAAGTTGAAGGCTTGCCTTATTTTAACTTTAGTGCTAATTAAGTCTAACACAAGTAATTTGTCTAATTAAGTAAAATAAGTGACAGTTCTCTATCTTACATTTATGCATCTTAAACATCTTTAAAGTTTTCAATGAATCAGAAGTAATAGATATTTTAACACTATTTGAAACTTACAGGCTTATTTCAGTGTAACCACAGGCTGGATTCATTAGCGGTTAAATATTTGCTATAGTCATTTGTAACAATAATAACTCATTTGGTTTGTGTTCTTACACTTCCCCCCTGCTGCTTTAAAGAGTTCTGTCTGGTTGCAAAAGCCGCTTGCGTCCCCTCACAAGCCTTCCACCTGTTGATTTTCATTCGTCGAATCGCACTTGTACCGTGTTTTTGTTATGAAACCATCCAGTGTTTGTCAAAGAGTGTTTGGAAGTTTCAGAGTTAATCAAATTGTGGGATAATGCCACAGAGTCCTGCTTCTCTCTCCAAACACAAAGTGCACAGAAAGTTTTAGAGGTTCCAGCACGCGGCAGCTAGCAGCCGTGCGAGTGAACTCTGATCAAGTGGACATGTAGAAAGATTTGTCCTTTATGGTTTTTCATTGTCTTTTTTCTCACCAGACTGAATTTAAGATTTAAGGTGAGTCATTGTTTATAAGCGTTTTGGGGTTTTTAGCTGTTAGAAACAAGCATGCTAAATTATGAGAAGTTTAAAACTTTATAACGTAACATTTTGGCACCTAAATTTGTTTTTAGGGGTAAAAGGAAGATATACAATGTAGAATAAATATTAATTTATTTTACCGTAGTATGTTACTGCTGACCATTGCTCCTGAAAAAAGTCACATCACAGCATTTACAAGCTGTGAAAAGTCTGAATAATTTTGTTTTTTACATTAGTACACATAGTCAAAACATAGTCATTCCTTGACATTGGCAAGATATTAATTTTATGTACCACATAGACAAATATTTAAACACAGACTACATCATACACATCAAATCGCAACATTTTAAGAAATATGCTATATTGTAATGCAAGTATCTCTGTGTATTTTTTCAGGACCAGATTTTAATTTTCCTTATCACACAATCACATTTTAATATATTAGAATAAAGTTTATTTTAATAATACTTTATAATGTAATGGCTAAAAAAATGTAGAAAATTAATTAACAAAGCTTGGCATAATTAAAGCAAACGTTTAAATAGATTAATTGATTATTACTTGTTAAACCTGAATTTATCTGTTAGTCTATTCATATAGTTTCGGTTGCTTAAAACTGGAATTTTTAAATAAAAGCAATTTAAATAAAATATACATGCAGACAGATGAGAGTGATTCAGATATTTTATAAGCAAAAAGTGTAATTTACCCCAGTGCATTTCACCTAATTTTTCCTTTTTACAGGCTCATTTGTTCTTGTTTAGATGTTTATTAGAAATATTTTAAAATTTCAAAATTAAAAGCAGCTTCTAATTTTTTAAACTAATAGCAACAAGCTTCTGGTTTTATTTAATCTCCACATACTGCCAAAGAAAAGAAAAAAGGACAAATCAAGTTCAAGGGCTTTCATTAAACTATTTAAGCAAAGCCATAAATTGTAGAATTTTTATTTCCTTTAGACAAAATATGAAATAATGTGAAAGGTAAATTGCAAAAAACTCAATGTTATGATTCTTTATATGTTTTGGACAGTGAAAAGTTCCTTCTTTTATACTGAACAAAAACCTTTAACAAATATTTTTCAGGTTGGAGTTTAGATGTTATTTAGTCTTTGAAATAGGGTTTGGATTTAGTTTTTTGCTCTCCTGCACTGACTTCTCTTTTATTTACTGTTTTTGTCTAATTTGCTGTATAATAATTAATAGGGATAATGACCACACATGATTCAAAAGTATCTGTAATAAATCGGTAGGACAAAATTACATTAGTTAGCAAATCATTGTTGGTTACAGAGCGTACATGAATGAATGTTTAGTTGCCATTTAAATGTGCTTCACTTTTTTTCCAATTTTTTTTAATAGTGTTGTGAGAGTTTATTTTATATAAAATTCTTTGATTATATCTCTTATATCTTTATCATGTCTTTCTAAAAGTATTACAAGCATATCTTTGTTTTTTCGGACAGTTATGACTTCATAATTATTTATAAATGTCATTCCGACAGCAAACTGTAGCTCAGATAGAAAATACACAACATGCAGAAAATGGCATTTTTTTATTCCTCTTGTTTAATTTCAGCATGATGTGTTTTGCTGTTTTTATTGACGTATCTTAAAAGACATTTTCCTTGTTGCCTTTTTTTCTGGAATCTGTTTTAGCTGCCCATCGGTGTAATGGTCTGGCTCTCCGAACACTCGTTCAAGGTTACGCCCGCACTGTATCCAAGCCATAACAATTGTAACACGCCAAATATTTTCGTTACAAAAACACAATTTCATATACTGAAACCTGCCACTTTTATTTGTAACACCGATATCTGCACAATTAAATATGGCTTGGCCACATCCCATCCGCACGTACACAGACAGGTTCTCATATCAGAGATGACCGCCATGTTGTCTAACTGTCCTCCATTTTGTTTTTTCAGACCTTTACTGTAGCACAGCTGCCCCACCCTTGCACAATCATACGGCCATATCCCGACAGATCCCAAACGTTGATGTTAATCCTAACTGCTTTCTTCTGCAAATATCGAGCTCACAAACTTTTCCTCATGGATGCAAACACTGTTTGCTACCTGTGAGATATTGTTGCTTACAGTCCTTTAAAAGAAGGTGTAAAAAAGTAAGGATTTAAAGAATTGTAGAAATGTAGTTTCATTGTTGAAATGTAGTTTTCTTTAGTTTGCTGTTCTGAACTGTGATGTTGAGTTTAAATTATCTTACAACAACAGAAAACATCACTACAGTACGCGTGGCATATCTTCTGTTCTGTTAGTTAGAATAATGTGCGAGAGTGTCTGAAATTGGGGCTGAAATCTTTCAAACCTGTGGTAAAATGCAATCATAACCAGTGAATCAGTTAAAACATGTTGTGAATTTAATTATCATTTGTTGTATTTTGTACAATGAAAATCATCATGTAATGATGTTGTTGAGTTTTAGGAGCTGCATTATTTTATTATTGGTGTTTTTGAGACATTTTTGAGTTGGTAACTGTTAGAAAACAGGAGTCACTTTTTTTATAAAAAAAGAAGAGTGGAGATAGTTGTTAATTGGTTTTATTGATATTCGTTGTTAAATATTAGTATTTAATAGTTTAATTTATTGTGCTTTATGTTGCTTTGATTTTAATGTTTAATTTAATTAATTAAACTAATGTTTAGTATTTTAGCCCAACTTCAGAATAAGTCCTGCCTACCTTCATTATATATATGTGTGTGTGTGTGTGTGTATAAAACTGATATATCTACATTATATGTATGTAAAAAAATGTAATTGTAATTGACATTTAGTATCTATTTTTGCTGTCAATCACCGATTCACCACTGTTCTGTTCGCTTCTCATGCGCAGGGGTCACTCAGCGGCTCATAATGGCAGGCGGAGGTCAGGGGAGTTAATCTGTGATGATGAAGGGGCCCAGTGAGCGACAGTCCTAAGGGGCTCACCTCTTAATCTCTGTTTGTCTGTGTTTTAGTGCTTTTTACCTACACAAAGCAAACAGCGCCCTCCCTCTCAATGGGCAACAGCCCGTTCCCCGTCTAGCACTTCTGACCTGTGGGTCGTGCCCTTTGTTCCTCTCTCTACAGCGGCTGACCTCAGATTTCACCTCTGTAATTGAGGAGTCATGTAGACACGTGCCCACGGGGGCCCAGGAGAGACCACCACCGCTGCAACCTCTGCGCCGGCAGGAAAAAAAGGTGTTATGTTAAATATGCTGCGTTTCCATATGGGTGACATTAAACAAACAAATAAATAAACAAAACAGATCTTATCATGATTTGTTAGTCACTGTCCCAGGCAGTTTAGTTGGCATCTTGTCATGCGAAACATAAACGCTCAATCGAATTTGCTCTTAAATTGGTATTTTTTTAAATCCAAACTACGTCTTTGATGGACACCGGACACATTAGTTTCCTGAACACTAATTATCTGTTTAAACTTCAGACACATCTGTCTGTAAGCTGAGGCTGAGTTGCGTTAATGATCATCGTCTTTCAAGATCTTCAGTTTGTTTATAAAGACTCAGAGTTGATGAACCAGGCCAGATCTGAGTCTGCTTCTCACTTCTTTAATCTCAGTCAGGCTCGTCTTTTTGTGTCATAATTTATTTTAGGCTTCATGGGTGTGTTATGTTGACGTTTTTGAACATTTGGCAGTTGTTGTTTTTTCTTGGCCACGCCATAACACTGATTACAACTTGTTTGTTTAAAGGTTACATTATTAATTTCTACTTTTTCCCCTCAACAATAGCGCAATTAAGGGCGGAAAATCGCAACGTAGCATGTGCAACACATGGTTACGTTTGGCTACAAATTCCTTCTGATGCTATAAGTTGTTTTAGACGATTGTTCTTGAGACTTTGTTGTTCATTCAGAAGGAAAAAAAAATGTTGTGAAAGATCACATTTGTGTCAGTGATTCAAAACAGAATGTGCTGAACAAACGTTTGTTTGCCTTTCCGAACACTGTATCGCTTTATGAGCTCATGATATTACACACATCTCGCATTTGGGGTTGAAATGGTTAATATGCATGTTTTATTCTTTGTATTTCCCGAAGGATGTTGCGGTAAGTGGAAGAACACATGCAGTAATGTACAGTATGCTTCTGTGCAAACCATTTTGTTGAAACACAGTATTATTTGAATATCTTTAAACTGTGTCAGATGTGCAGCGCTAACATAAATTTGGATTTCAGAAGGTATAATTATTAAACGCTGACATTTGCAGAAGCGAACAGGCACGCTATGCAAATAGCCTGCCATCGAATTTGTGCTCCTGCCTTTTTAACCTTTCGGAGACAGTAACCCAAAACGCACTGTAGTCCTCATTGCTCTTTTGTAATTTTAACCCCTAAACACACACAAGCTTTCAAATCACACAAGGGTCTTTTAAAAATGATCTCAGTGATGGTGCATTAAAGTGCTCTAAGGTTGAGCCCTGAAAAGTACCATAAAGAGTTTGTTTTGATTGGCGTTTGATCATTTGGCGTTTGTCTCAGAGCCTTATGAACGATGGGGCCTTACAGAACAGCACGCTGTTTGGGAGTTGGCAGCTGACCCAAAACCAAAATTGTATCCTCAAATGAACTTTAATGCAATGTACAACACAACACACATGCCAAGTCCCCACTCCTCACATACACGTTCTTTAGTAAACATGCAAAAAAATTAACACACAACTGATATGCTGAGACAGCTATAGGAAAACAAAAAGAAAACAAAGCTAACACGCTATAGGCAGGTATTGTATTTTAATGGGAAGCACAGATTTCTTTGCACAGTCGATTATGTGCTGGTATTTCTCATGTAAAACACACCTTCTTTCGATCGGCTCTCGCGATTGGCCTGGCGAACATGGCGCAATGTGACGTGGTCGAGTCGTACCTTGTGCCAGAGTGTGACCTGTTGTCATCAGTAAATCGCACTCGAAATATGCAGGGTGGTGAACATTAAAGATTTAATTTAGCTGGAACAGTTTTGCACGGATGCAACACAGCCCAGATTTGGTGTTGAATCGAGGGTGTGGTGTATGGGTTGCTATGATTCAAGTGTGTGTGTGTAATGGGAGGTCAATGCCATGAGGGAAGAGACCAGAAAGAGGCCGTGAGTGTGGCAGGGAGATCTGGGCGGAACGGGTTTTCGGTCCCTCCTCCACGGTAGATTGTGTGTGTGTGAGTGCCTGATGAGCAGCAGGAGTCTCCGTGCAACCATGTTTGTTGGACCTGGAGCGTGCTTTTATCAACTTTATAGTTCGCTAAGCGCAGAACAGCTTTTACAACAACGAGCGGTTTTGCGCTACATCACCAGGAAACAGAGGCAGAACACAAGCCACACAATAACGTGTTTTGGTATGTGATTTTGAATTCTTTTCGGGCTCTTTCGTAGTACGGAAATCATCTGTTGAAACTTGTATTTTATTGTTGCATTGATCTGCCAAATGAAAAAGCTAGCCGGGTCTAAAACTGTTAAAAAAAAGCAATGCCCGCATCGGCGCTGGCACGTGCGCTCAGATGCGTAAAAACTGTAATGGCTGCGCAAAGGTTTGTTGGTAAAATAATAAACCACAAAGTAAGTCGATGGTGAATCTGTTTGCTGCTTCGTTACATCATTACCGCAATAATATAATGGAGTGGCTCACAATCGCTTGTAATTCTAAATATGCTGCTTACTGTCAAAACCTCAGTTATGGAGGTGAGGTGTGTGTAAGGTATGCAGTTCTCAGCTAATTATTCTCCCTGCAAAAACGTCACCTCTCCCCAGGCAGGTTATCAGGTAGGCCGTGCTGCTACCATGGCATGGCTGTGGTGTGTGTGTGTGTGGTCACTGCAGATGAAATCTCCTTGCAAATTGCGACAGATGTTTCACCTCCTATGAGTGTTTTACCCATACGCCTGCTGGTTCTTGGCTCTGACTGAGGGCAGCAGGAGAGATCCCACTTATGTTTGCACACTGTATTTTCCCATAATTCCCCATATTCAGTCTTAATCTTTTATCCTGGGTTGTTCTGTTCATGGGTTTACTGGATTTTATACAATTTTTTTCACATTTCACTTTTCTAGTTACTTGTTTCTGGGTCCCCACAGTCATAAAAGAAATTAAAATATCATTTTAATATTTTTTAAGTTTTAATATTTTAATGCACAATCATGGATTATGATGAAATGCTATTAAAAATCATGGAACATTTTTGACAGTAAATATAAACATCTAGCTCAGCTAGAAATATTTTCTCTTTGTGACTGCAGCATTTATAAGCTGAAATCCTTGTAATCACAACCAAGTGGAAAAATCCACAAAAACTCTGTTGTATACTTCACTGCATTAAAGCCAAAGGAAAGCTTTAAAGATTGAAATTTATCTCTGGTGGAGTGTGCGCTCACCGAAAACGTGTTTGAATGCCTGTTAACTAGTGTATGTTTGTGTGCACTCTCTGGGTGAACCGAAGTCTGTGTCATGGTTCTGTCTTCACAACAGCCTCCCTCCCTCCCTCCCTCAAACTCTCGCTCACTGGCTGAAGCAATGATTAAAAAAAAGATTTGCTCACGTACTCCGCTGCCTCTCGGTTTCATCATCAACTTTTTTCCCTCCACTTCAGTTTTCCCTCTTCTCTATTTCCCCCCACCCCTCTCTCTCTTCTCGCTCTCTGTACAGATAGAAGCAAAAAAACTCTACTGCTGTTTCCACAGCACAGTCTCCGCCCCCTTCACCCAGGCTGTGCCAAGAGAGGGCGGGATTTCTGTACTCTGTGGATTTTAACCCTGTAGCACAACCGAATGGCTCCAGCCAGTAGTTCCTTTTTGTGCCAGTTCAGTTTTTTCACAGTATGTTTTCCATGAATTCCCCAGCATGTTCTTCTTGTGACTTTGACACCTCAAGATGCTTTTAAATGGCATTTATGGAAGCTAGAGGTGTCCGCTGGTTGTTTTTGTCATTGCTGGGGTTAAAGGATCCTTTCTGTTGCTTTTGAAAATGGCCGTGTTCTCCTGCTTGTTGCGTATCTCAGGGAGGGGAGGGGCCAAGAGTTCTATCACTTAAGCACCGCCCTCTCTCTCGCCCTCCCTCTCACACACACGCACATACAGTGCTTCTTTCTCTCGCTCGCTCTTTCCCTCTCTCTAAAAGGAGAGCAGGAGGGCGGTGCAGTGTTGGAGCTTTTTCTGGGACAGGTGCCAATTCTAAACAAAAGACATAAAAAGGCAATGAGTGAGAGATGCCTCGAACGAAAGCAAGAAATATGTTGCATGATTCAAATGAAAGAACAAGTTTGTTGGTGACCATGTGCATCGCGGCGTGTGCGTTCGTCCGCATGGAGATGTGGAGCGAATGAGGCTTTTAAATACTTTTCGTATGTCTCTCGCTCTCGTACACTCTTTACTCTAGAGCTGTTCATCCACTGAAGGCATTTCAGTCATGGGGGAGGAGGGGAGGGGTCTCGGTTTTCAAGCTCCTGAATTATTCATAGGCCTGGGCCAACGCTGCGATCGGACTGGCTGGGACATTAACATGCAGCGGACATTCTGTTTGTCTGTTTGCTAACATTCCTCATTCAAAGACTTGTTAACTGCAAGACGGGCCGTCACACGCGTCTCTCAGGCTGCTATTGTGGCATGGGCCTGGTCGTCCCAGACCAGGGGACAGCAGACATGCATGTAGCCCAGTGCTGGGGACACGCAGCTTGTGTGGGAGGGTTGGTTTGGCCCCCCGGCCTACCTCCTTCAGTCCTTATGCCTGCTGTGGAAAGCTCACTGCCTCTCTTTCTCTTCTTCTGTCTCCCTTCTTCAACACAGGGCTGGTGAAGTGAGGAGAAAAGGCCTTCAGCTCTTGTCTGGAATGTTTCTATGTATTGACGCCGGTCGGGATATAAGGTAAGTTGTTATTCGTGAGTTTTGCGTGGTATTTGTGAATAATCCGTTTGCTGTTCGTTTATTCGTAGATTAAAACAAATCCGTATGTTTTGTCGGGCCGCAGCGTGCACGTTTCGTTCGACTGGGCTTTACAATAAAATTTGTTCCGCGAATTTTTGTTTACAGGAACGCCGCATAGGAATATGTAGAGGGAATTACTTTAAGCACCTAAATGGCTTGATGCCTCCAGTTAGGAAGTCAACCTTCCACATGGCATAGCTTTGGGGTTAACGTTTTAGGATAAGACTACAAGTAGGAATCCTTTAGGGAGCGAGACTTGATTGTGAGAGCATATTATCACCGAACGATTTTTACAAACAAATCTTTCGTAAAAAATCTTTCGTTGTTGTCTTTTCTTAACCTATGAGTATTCATTATTTCAGCCCTGTATCATAATGAGTAGATATTCTACTGTGAATACATAGGGCCCGGTGATCGTGATTATCACCTTGTACTTGAATGTACTGCCATTTATCGAACAAACTGTTCGTATCTGTATTTATATTAGTTCTGTCATTTTCATGTCATTTTTACTCGTATTTAATGGTGACACGTATCTGCTAATAGACAACGTATATGACACGTCAAAGGTTATATGTTAAAATAAATGAAAACATTATTGTGTTTTGCGTTTGTTTTTTACACATTTTTATCTTTTTACATACAATTATTTATATATGTTTTTTACTGTTATGCAATGGTCGCTTATTTTTAATAGTCTCTATGTAAGTGTTCACCCAAATTCACTCAAATATGTCTTACATTGAGAGGAAAACTGCTGTATTTTAATTTTTGCTTATTTAACTGTCACCATTGACATGTTTGATTTTTATTTGACAGAAAAGATTCTGAATTTTGCCATCTACCATTTTACCTCAATGACATTAAATGTACCCTTTTTGTCGTACTGTTAAAGGAATCATTTGCTGTTGAAAAATTGTATGCATTGTTTGTGGGCTATTTTTTTTAAAAAACACACATTTCATGAAGTTTTGTGTGTTAGATTTTTATAGCTGCATGAATAGAAAAGAAATTACCATCACAGTACCCTTTTAATGTTTTCACACACACATTTTGTCTCTCTTATACACAGACACACACACACACACACATATAAAAGCCCTCTTAAGATCCTTTTAAAATTGAGTAATTCATAAGTAAAATCATGTTTAGTGGGTACCTAAGGCTTTTACAGCGGGCTGCAGGGTGATATTTGAGTATAATTTAATAAGATCTTGTATAATCGATACATAATGCCTTGTGCTACTATGATTTACATTAAACAGTTTTGTTTCTGCCTTCAAAAGAATGATTTTGGCTCATAACAGGCCGTTTAGCAGCAAGAGTGAGAACATCAGGGGCAGTGCTGATGAAGTGTGTTGGCACAGAAAGTACACACTGGGTTGGCAGTGCCCTCCACCCACCCCTTTTTTGCTTGTGAATGGAGTGTTCCAGAGATGATGTATAGTGTAAAGAACAGAGCAGGTGGCATCCTCTAAAGAATTAGAGGGGTGTTGAGAAGAGAATTTCGTTTTAGATCATCTCGCCTCTTTTAGTCAATTCTGCATAAGATTGATCTGGAAATGTATATTAACATAAAACAGTTTACCCTGAAGATTATGCTACATTTACAGAAATGTTTAAGTGTAAAAAAATATGATTTTCAGAAACACACTTGTTTTTTTTATAAATTGAGATTTTGAAAATCAAAATGTGTCAAGCCATGGCGAAACATTCCCAGACATGCCAAGAACAGCCAGCATGCGTGCACTAACAGAGACACCCACCCTCGCTGTCACGTACAGATGAACATGAACACACTCTCTCTCACACACACTCAGACACACTTGCAGCCGTGTGCTCTATAATAGACCTCTGATTCAGCCCTGAATAGAGTTCCCACGCCTCAGTGTGTGTGTCTGTAATAGTTGAGGGTGTAGACCCCCCCACCCCCACCCTTTTCAAAAGATACTTGTGTACTCACACACACACAGTCTAGACTAAAGTTGTCTCCTCCTTTCTGTGTTTTGATGTGTATGGCTGTGTTTTAGCAGCTATACAGCTGATTAATAATCAGTTGATTTTAGACCAAGTTTCATTTTATACAGAAAGTAAAAAAATTATTATTGCAAGTATTGAAATTATTGCAGTATTTCTTATAATACAGTATGCAATAATGATAAACCTTATAGATGCAATAAATGCTAGTCACATGCACATTTTTAATTAAAAATAGAAAAAATATATTTTTTGATTTCTTGTTTTTTTGTAACTTGATTACGTTTTGATAACCGTAAAGCAGTTCAGTTAAAACGACTGCAAATTCAGTGCCATTCAGAACAAATTCATTCATTACTTTAAAACAAATTAGTGTGAGCTGCCTTAAGCATGTTATTTTCACCGTTCACAGGTGTGTTTTAAAATATATCAACTACTATAGTTTCATTAAAATAACTAGTAGTGACGTGGTGTAAATTAGATTTTTTTCTGTTACAATGACAGATGAAAGACGGATGGAAATTGTGTTGGTTCTCGCTGGTTATATTTTAGTCGGTGATAGCCATAATTTTGTGTAACAGTTCATGATATTTGCTTTTAATACCTGAAGGCTGATTGCAGAAACAGAGCGGTGAATATTTACGGTGTGTGTGACAGTGTGTGAATACACATTGTTTTCAGCATTTTAAATTTTTTAACTATTTCAAAATGTTTCTCACTGTTTTGTCTGCAGAAAACACCAGTGCTACATTTATTATTGCTGTCAAATTAATTTTTTAAATAAGCATGAGTTTGAATTATGAATGATCTATTTTAATGAATCATTACAAATATTAATATTGAGAGTAAATGCATAACAATTACATTAAATGCTATTCAATTTAAGAATGCATTCAAAATGTGTTTTTTCATCTGCAAAATTTTAAAAAGACATTACTGATGTTATGAAGTTAATGTAATAGATTACAGTTTGCCGTTATCAACTGAACATGTAGTAATTATTGATTTAGCTAAATTTTACCTGCTGAAAGACCCTGATCTCATTTTCTTGAAACTTTTTCCGAACTTTTAAACCTTGTCTTGTGTGCATGTGTATGAAGATATTATGCATTTTACACTTTTCACTTTACACTTTTTTACACATTTCATTTGATACATTTGTATTCAAAATAAATTTGTATTTTCATTTAAACCAAAAATGAATTTAAACTTTGAGCGTTTTAATTAAAAAAAACTTTTTTGTGTATCTATTCTTGGAGTGTATCCATGTATATCTAATGATTAAATTAATGTAAAAAGTGTGACCCCTGCATAAACAACGTTTGGTATTATAAAATATCTTTATTATAAAGTTATTTTATAGTTTTTTTCTTCCACTGTAAACTTAGCAACTTTGCAGCAATTATTTTAGTAACTGTAGGTGGATCTACAGTAAATGACAGAAGTCACCACCCTAAATATAAACAAGAAAGGCGTGTATATTCTGTTTTATTGTAGCTCCTTTTCCCGTCCTTTTAGGACTGTAGTAACTGAGGTCATTTAAGGATAACAGTTCTCAACTATCTTTCCCATGGGCACAACAGAATCTTGATTGACAGGTGACAAAAGTTGCGGCAGATCCGAGTAATTGTCTGTAAAAAACAGTAAAAAAACAGATCGAATGTGTTTGTTGCTGTCTGTCTTACTTAAACATATTCCTGTTCAATGGATTAAAAGTTTACTCTTAAAACTAAATTACTTTTCCATATGCACAACAAAATAAGTACAAAGAAATAGCCAAGACGCACCCACAGCAAGCAAAACAATGTTGATACTCATCGCCCGTAATCTGTGGTTTAAAGTTCGCACTCAAAGTCCATACAAGCCATTGAGTTCACAGCCTGTCATAATCAGTCTGGCATATCTTTACCCTCAGGCAAGTCACATGAGGTCTTGTTTTTCTTTTGGTGTTTTAGTATTAAGGGAGATATAGCCTAATGCAAACACAAAAGACAGATTCACCTCAGGAGCAATAAACTTGCTGAAGTGTCAGTCAACAGTTCTCAAAACAGCCAACAAATTCACATTAAAGATTGTGTGACGCACCTCATTTGCTTGTTTGTACCTGTAATGTTGACTCTGAGCAAATAAGAATATAAACAGAGTGAATATGATAAGAATACAAATCAAAGAAACTATGTTTAGGACCTTTGCTGCATAATGGGCCTATTGTTACCGAATAACTCCGCTACAAGGGAATATGGCGCAAGTCTCTGGTTTGCAGCGCCACCTTATGGTCATTGGTTACGCTGTTAACTTATAAGCTTTGTGGGTGGAGAGTAATTTAAAGTCTCACCGATCTACGATTCCTCCTACCACTGATGTAAAAGATACTATAACCACAGAAACTGTTTTTTATTAGTACATTTATCAGTAGGATGTTTGTAATGATATCAGAATGTGCCTCAATTGCTAGTAATTGAAGAGCAAGATAAATGCATTTCATTTCAAAAATGTCGTTTCTACCACAGAATGTTACCAAACAAAAAGCTTCATTTTTTGAGATGTGGTGGCAATGATTTTAGAAATGTTCATGAAATTTAAGAAATAAGACATTTGTCCTCTTAATACATTTGTATTAAAGTGTTTTAAAAGAGTCAATTTCTCTGGGCCAAAAGTGACCATATTGAAGGAAACATGTATTTACACTTTTAGTCTTGTTACTATTACAGTGAGATAAAACTGATTCAGTGTCAGGGGGAGGAATGTGGGGTCAGTGTGTGTTTGTGTGCGCGTGTAACCACACACTCCTGTGAGGTTCGTGGCCTGTGTGAGTCAGCAGTGTGTGTATGCCTCCCCTTGCCTGAGGTAAACCACACTGCTGCCCACAGCCTTACTCATTCACACTGTACCCTGCTTGATCTGACCACACACAAACTACTTCCAAAACACCCCCATCCCAATCCTCTCACACACACAGGTATACACACATAACACTGTACTGCACACCAACTCACACAGAAGTCAAGTATTACATGAATTTTGTGTTTAAATAATCATCTCTCTCTCTCTCTCTCTCTCTCTCTCTCTCATTTCCTTTCCACAGATGACAAACCAAGAAGGTGACCATACTTTTCTCATGCTTGTGACCTTGATGGTTTTGAAGGATGAAGGGAGTGATAGTGGGTGGATTTGGTACAAAGCAAAGAGTGTGTGTTACCAGTACATGAACTTACCATCGCACTTTATCAGCCAGTCCTGTCAGCCGCATGGGGATTCGTTAGGTGTTGTGTTTGTTAAATGGACACCATCATCGCAGGACGAGAGAGAAACTGTCGTTTGGGGTGAGGTAGTAGGTTGTATAGTTTGAGGGTTGCACCCTTTCAGTCAGATAACTATACAACTTACTGTCTTTCCCGAAGTGACCGTAGTGCCTTCGCTTCAGAAGATCAACGTAAGCGAAAAGGATGGAGTCACCGATTTATTCATCTACAGATTCACACACAAGAAATGGCAGTACAGACTCTTGAGTTCAGAAAAAGCAGTTAAGTTATTAGACTTAATTGCAGCCATTAGTGAAATAATATTGATTTATGATCTGGACTAAATGACATTGGCTAATCTGTATTTAAGATTGTTACCTAAAGCTTTATGGTTTTAAAACAAAATCCAGGCTTTGTGACAGAATTAATTTCACTCACTCCTTTTCCCCCCAAGTGGAGTCACATCAGATTCCAGGGAATTCACTTCAGATTTATGGGAATTAAACCCATTACCTTTCTATTGATAGTGCCAAGCTGTTTCGGCTACAGTAAATATTGAAATGTTGCTGCTTTACTGTGGAGTTTTGAGCAGTGATGTTCGTACAGGGTGAGGTAGTAGGTTGTGTGGTTTCAGGGTTGTGATTTTACCCCATCAGGAGATAACTATACAACCTACTGCCTTCCCTGAAGGGCAGCAAAACACCGTCAGACACATTCACCATTTATTGCTGTGAGAACCAGTGATTTATTTTTGTTTTTAGGAATAAAGTTTCCCAAGCCATTGAACTTGCTATTATCAGGTGTAAGAGGTCTGTGATGCAATAAAAAGTTTGAAAGATTGCCTGCTGTAATCATTTAAGTTATAACATTATTAACATTGAATTAATCTTACAATAAACATCTACAAACAGTCAAGAACATGTTTCAGTGTGCATTTACTCATCGCATTGGATGAAATGTATATCTTAAATCTTATCAATTTAGTAATATTGTAACCTGACTGGACATCTTTTATTAAAGATGCAGTGTAGATCTTCCCCATATGAAAGCCAGGGTTGTTTGTATTGTAAATAAACCATGATTATGGCCCCCAGACAGCCATTAGCTGATGTTAACAGCCACAAGGCTGTAGGCAGACTGGCCTTTCACTGCTGCACAATTTATGGGCAGTAGCTGGCAGGTATCCACAGGAGTCCTTTGACTGGCACTCCTGTGGAACATACAAAGAGTGTTAGCATGAGAGGAGCACAGAATGTGAAAAATGAAACACACTGGCCAGGTCACCTTGTTTCTTTCGGAACAGGTGGTATAAATGGTTATCATGTCAGCTTACCCAAAGGTGTGCAGAATTAACTACTGTTATTGTTTATAAAATGTCTTTGTTGAACACATATAAAAAATAATTCTCTGTAAATAAGGGTTTTATTCTTTTTGTGACCTCGGTTTTGCTAAACAAAAAAAAATTTCTTTACAAAAACATTAAATTGCTTGCAATAAAAACACAACTAGGCAACATTATGGAGGTCGTTTTGGAACGAAATGAAACAACAATATAAATGAACATTATATAATAAAAATACAAATATAATTTTCTATGTTAATTCAGTCAAGACGCACAAGTCATGTGGTCAATAGCACCGGTAGATGGCAGCAAAAGCCCTTAATTATGTGCGTGTGGGTGACGCTCGTGCAACGTGAAAATGAATCAGTCGCCAAGGTGACTTTAAATCTGTCCTATAATTAAGCACCACGTCACGCCACGCGCTCACGTGTGTTGCCCAGCAACTCAAGCTTAAATTGACAGTGGGCGTGGTCTCCACTCATCAATCCTGCTGTGATTGGCTAAAGCAATAGGCGTGTTAGGAGGCGCGCGCTTTCGTATCCGGGACGTGGGAGTTCGGAGCTTTTTTTGACAGCTGTGGTTGCGGTGAATTTTAAATAGGACACTTAAGGAGTACGACAGCCTCCTTCAGACTGTCAGTCTGAGTTCTCACAGTGTCAAAGCCGTCCGTGTTTTTATTCATGCCTGCATGGCGTCCTGGGATTGGGAGGTAGACGCGCCACTTTTGTAAACAAAGCAGTTGTGTAATATTATAACCATGCTTTGTTGCCGTAAGTACTGTAATCGTGGGGTTGAAATTCAAGCAAGTAAACATTCACACAAAAACATATCTGCTATTTTTCGTAAGTGCAAAGCGGATTTCTTTTACTTTCGTTGTGTTTCAGATTGTAATAACAATCACAACTATAACAATCGACGCATTTGCTGCAGTATATCAGTATATACTTTCTGGCTTTCTGTTGCTCTGCATACTTTGCTTATTCGATCAGTGCCCTGTATTTCCTGTTATTTAGTTGTTATGTTTAATCTCCTAATATTCCGATACATAAAGATGATGTGCTGAACATTCTGTCACTGTTTATTTTTATAGTTGACGGATGGATGGAAAGTTTCTCCAGCCTTGTGATATTGTTATGTAACGAAGCACAAGTAAAGAACTTAAACTGTGTTAAATGAAAGATTAATATTATTTAATATACGGCTGGTGGATTAATATTATCTAATTTACTGCTGGTTTTTGTCTGAGGCAATTATTTTTTTCCTCTGTTTGAACTCAGCAATATTGCTTTAAGTAACATACCTAAAATATACTGTCAGTGTATTTTTGTTAGTTTGTTAGTTATTTGGGCAACAAGTTATGTAGTTATGTAAAGTTCGACATTTACATTTCTAAAATCAAGTTTCATTTGTTAACATTAGTCAATGCAAATAGTTAATGACATTTGTCTTAACTAACATAAACAAAGATTAATAAAATTTAATTCATTTAAGCTAATGCATTAACTAATGTTAATAAATAGAACCTTGTTGTGAAGTGTTATTTGTTACATTTAAGAAGTCAAGAAGTCATATTAACGTTAGCATAGCCATATGCAAGATTTTTACATTTTGTTCCCTTAAAATGTTATTATTTTAGAGGCTGCATAATGTATACATTCCACCACACTTTCAAGTGTTTTTGACAGACAGCTTTAGTTAATAGCTATAATTAATTAATAAATACAGTGTGCCGTAAATTATATGTGGAGTTACGTGTATTCAATCCCAGCAAATTTTGGGCCATGTATCTGGATTGTATATCCAGATACAATGGGAACAAGAGTAAACAGATAACCTGGCCAATGTGGATGCACCTGTTTAAGTCACTGCACTGACCAGGTGCATTATAAAAACCTATAATATAGTGGTGGTAGAGATCAACACACAGGATATTTCCTGGGTGTGTGGGGTGAAGAAATTCCTCCCCTATTGTTGAAATCCTGTCTGTCTTATTTATAGTTTTATCCATTCTGAGATGAAGGTTCTCTTATCCGATGTGTTCCACTCACTTCTGTGTCTGTTTGTTGGTTTAATGCCAAAACACTGGAGAGGAACAGGCATGCAGGGTGTGTGCGTGGATTTGGACTTTGGCCTGGGAAGGGGTGCATGTATTTATTGGCAGCCGGTAAGAGAGAACCGTGGATCGTGATCTGGTAAGCATTGATTTCATTCTGCTTTGTTCTGTGTTTGGGTGATAATTTTAACATCATTTGCCATTGTTGTTCACTTCAAACAAAGGCCTGCAAGTGTATTCTTGGCTATTTTGAAGGGTGAATAATTCCTCTTGTTTTTGTTTGCACGTTTTATCTTTTACTTGGTTGTACCTGTTTTCCCAACACTTTCTGGTCTTGTTTTTTAAACAAATACCTGTGGCCACGATTGAGCTGGTTTACTTGCCTTTATAGTGGCCAGATAGTTTTGACCCACACTGAGACTGGAGCAGATCTTTTCAATTTTGTACTTGAAGTTGAGAGAAATCAAGTTTATTGACTATATTGTAAAGTTAATATTGATTATATATTACAAGTCAACATTACTTTTCATTCTGGACTAATCTTGCTGCTTGATATGTTGTATCTATTGGGATTGCAAAGATTAGGCTTCACTGTTGCTTGCAGGTAGTGTAAATGTGTTAATGTGGTTTCGATTCAGATTTGTGTGTTAACATCTGTTTTCCTTATACAGTGCTGTACTGTGCTGAGTCCAAGTTTCCATTTAGAACACAGTGTGAAAGTAATGATGGGTAATCTGGTCAAGGCAACTGATAAATCTTGTACTGTAAAACACATTGAAGCTGATTAGGTCTTGATCTTGAATTGTAGTCTACAGGCTAAATTACATTGTGTTCCTGTGCTATGTCTTTCTGAAATACCCCAGGGACTGTAGTACTGTTTCTGCACGGTCAGGCTGGGCAGCCATTTAAGAACAGCAGGGGAGGGGTGTGTGTGTGTGTTTGTGTGACTGGGGGGGGAAGGCTTGGGGGGTAATCGGCCTGTATTGGTTTCACAGCCTCCTCAGCTGTGACCCTCCACAACCGAACTCCTCTTCAGCACGTACTCTGTGTGACTAGCCAGTATGACAAACAGCCTGTTCTGTTTGTTTATAGGGACTCCATGTGGATTCCTCATGTGCAGTCTTACACGCTGAAGTTTGTTAAAGCATAGTCGGTCATTTTAAAAATATAACTATTATCAGATAATATTAAAGCACTTACGCCTATGTGATACAGTTGCATTATTAACAATGAGTTAATTTAGAATAACTTAAATTTTTCGGCACAAAATGATCAGTTATTTTTATCTATGCCTCTGCTAACAGAAATAGTTACAAATCAAGTGTTAAGTGTCACTGAGGAGAGAATACATTAGAGTAGGTTGGAAGCAAATATGAGACTTGCTTTTGTTTATTGGCAAAGCTGCTCTCCAAAGACATATTTCCTCTTCAGGAGAAGCTTCTGGCTCTAATGGGGTGTCATAAGGCTTTAGTCTTTTGTATGTTTACACTGATTAAATTTATTAGCTTCACTTCCATCTCTCTGTTTCACTCTAATACAAGAGATGTGGAATGTGCAAAGACTTGCTATTACATTGGGTCATAATACAATAGCATTTAGTAGGTAATAGGTAATTTATACCCTAATTGCAATATAGTGCGTATATATCATTATATTTCCATTACATAATTGCAACAATGATTGTTAGCGTGAGTCTCACAATACTTTAGCTTTTTCCCCAGCAGTACTTAATAAATGACCACTTGCACAAACGCAGACTCAACCGAAAACATTTCTTGCCTGTTAGAACTTTAGCTGGTTTAAATGCATCCACCGCTGGCTTCTTACTGACTAATATCAAGTCAATACAACCACACAATTCTCCAATAGGAACGCCTGTTGCTACGCTTGTCTGTGCACGTTTTGTCACTGGTAGCACTAGAGTGAGTGTCGCACATGTCGTACTGTGTCTGAGAGGAAGTCTGCAGTGTGTGTTGACTGGAGAATCGCCTCAGCTCGGGTTTCAAATAGCCTCAACAGCTGGAGACAGCCACATGTGAACAGCTGGGTAAGATTTTTGCCTTAACTCTTGAAAGCTGGACAGGTTCCTGTCGCAGACAGAGCTGGAATATATTCTCTGCCAAAGAGTGATTTGTGATAGGAGCAGCTTGCTTGTTATACGGTCAGTGGGAGAGGTTTCAGTATTTTATCTTATATTAAACTTTGGCCCAGACCCATTAATTTTGGCATTGGGTTTGATTGTCTCTCAGGGCATTTGGGGTACAGCAGGACGGGGAACTGGGGGTGTTTGATTGGTTCCATTTATTACTGGAAGCTAAAGTGTATCAGTACTTCCGAAAGCCAGTGATCCATTGCAAAAGGGGTTTGAAGTCTAAGTCTGCCATTGGTTAGCATTCTCCATGACACTGCTGTAAGAAATTAAGCGCTTGAGTGGAATGCCATTTGAACCGTTGTTCACAGGACCCCTTGTGCTGCCATAAACATTCCCTGGAGAGTGGCTAAAACCATTAGAGTAGTTAATTCTATTGTAGAGGATCATTATCTCAGCAATGCTCTCTGTAGAAACGTTTGCAGTGTGTGTGAATGAATGTAAGAACAATCATCACGAAGCAGCTGATTGGTTCACTTACTGGTTCTCTGGGATTTCATTTGTTACTTGTTGCAGTGCATGTTGAAGAGCGCAATAATGTGTTATAACCTGGCTAATATTATGTTAGGTACTGCTTTTGTACTGAGAACGCACCTGTGCCTAAAATATTGCCTTTGACCTTTTGACCTTAAACTTGATCCTGTGCGTTTGCTATTGTATTATGCATTATTAAAAACTAATTATTTAAAAAAATGTAACCTATGCATGCAATTTTGCAAAACACAACTACTCAGACCACCTCAGCATTGTGGAGAATTTGCATGGACAGGAGCCATTAATGTAGTTTCTGGGCTACAATATCCTAAACAAAGCCTTAAGATACAAAATCATGAGGAAATTCTTAAATCTTTTAAGCTCATAGAATCTTTCAAACCTAAACATATTCAAGTAATATTTGGCCACACTCTGTGATAAGTAAATGTAACTCACTTTTAAAGCAAGCTTTCCTAACAAGCTTTTAAAACAGTTTTCTAACATACATAGAAATAACTGGGCCTGGTGTTTCTGTGGCAACAGCTCTGAACACATTTAGCTCTTGTTGCCATGTGTTAAAACAAGCTTTGAATAAAAGTTTCTACACCTGCTCCTTTAGTCACTGTGTTACAGGATGTGGGTTGCAGAATATGGGAGGATTGCTACCAATTGATGCTTAGTCTTAGTAGTCAAAGTTAAATACAGAAGAGCATTAAAAAACAATCAAAGAAGAATCATTTGTGGTTGACATAGCAACACTGGCTCAACCATCTTTTGGTTCAACTGCAGAAACCCCTTATGCTTTCAATGTTGTCTGTATATGCCATTTTACAGCTAATACAGATTCATCAGTATGTCATTCTTAATGTTTAATTTCTCCACAGACTGATGATTGATTCGAAGCCTGCCGTGGTCCAGCACCATGGTGGACATGCCGAGCCTATACAGTCCTTCTTCCCCATTGGGCGATGCGATACTGGACAGCCCCTTATGCGGAGAGCTCATTGGTGACATGAAAGAGCTGGAGGACATCTCTCAGTCTATCAGTGATGACACCTTCAGCTCACTGCACATGCTGGACTATCAGAGCTCTGACACAGCTTTGGACATCTTCACTGGTTTAGGTAGAATACACAGACTTGATCCAACCCAAATCAATCAAACTCATATAGTTAATTGTATTAAGTTTATTGAATCTTGCATATTGTACAAATCCAAAGATGGGACACACTTACTATGGTCTTTAAAAACTTAAAAATTAAAGGCTAATTCTTAAATGCTTGAAATGAGTTTTGTAGACAGATATAAAGTTTGCCCCTATATGAAGTTCTTTAAATGAAAGAAGAGATGCCACCAAAAAATGGCCACCATATGTACACAATTTATTTTTAGTTCTTCGCTGAAAACTTCCCATAATGCTTTGAGTTCAAAGGGTGGCTACTTTAAAGAAGCTAAAACATAGAATTTGTTTGTTTAAATGTAGTTTTTGATTGTTATTGTAATACTTTCAAGTTTTGATGATTTGCATCTACTGTAGCTCTCACTGAATCAATGTAAATCAATGCATGTGTGTCCTTCATATAGACGTCTTAACTCCAGCTTCCAGTCCAGCCTCAGGAGTGTTCTTAACCAACCTAGTCCAGGATGAAGACTCCGGTACTCTTACTCTCGAGTGTCGTGTCTGCGCTGACCGTGCCTCGGGTTTTCACTACGGAGTGCATGCCTGCGAAGGGTGCAAGGTAAGCACACACACACACATGAACACACACTCGGTGGAAAATTCTGTGGCCTGTGCCAAACAGTGTCACCCTTCTGCTTGGCTTGGCTTTAGTGGACAGCGTAAATGTTGCCATTACACTTTCTTAAAGCAAACATTGAAAAAAAGGGTCAAAGGACAGCACAGGCAGTGCTATGATGATTAGCGTCCTTATTAGCAGGAAGCTAAGACATACGTTCATACATAATAGCTGAAGCATAAAGGGGCTGTTGCTTCACGCGCCACACGTCACATTTGTCATCAGGCTCAGAAAAGCCCAGCTCACATAAGCTTGGGTCATGACTATTTTTTACCTACTACAAAGCTAACTGCTACCAGCCTGTTATCGCCACATTTTTCTCAAGCAGGAACGGACTTTGACCGTTATGGGGTGCAATTAACACAAGACAATCACATCTGAAGGTTTATTGCCCATGTGGTTTGCCATTCTTTTCCGTTGAATTTCACAACTGTTAAAATATATATTTTGTCTTGAGAAATTAGTGGGTAGTTGTACAAATTTTTGTCTTGAATAAACTGACGAGCAACAGGATGTTTTGACCGTGGCTTCATTGGTTTTTCTGTGGCGGCGCAAAAGTAACTCTGCCCCCATGAAATCTCATTGGTCCAAAATCATGGTCCAGATATGTAAAATATGAACATGTTTTAATTGGTTATGATAATGCTGCGTGACACATCAGTTTCTCCCTTTTGCAATACTGATAGTGGTACAAAAATAACATTCAGATTAAAATTTTACATAGGTCCATCATAGTTTATTTGCCCTAATTATTAATTATAATTATTAATTATTACATATAGATAATTAAATATAGAAAAAATAGGCCAGTATGCAAATATTTTTCCACACTTCATGTCCTTCCAAGCAGTAGGAAATAATAGCTAAATACTTCCTGGGAGGTATGTCTATTCTCAAGTGATATTTTAGGAATGTTTGTCTGTCCTTTATTTGCTATTTCAGGACTTCTGTGCAGTTTTAACATCTGATGTGTTCAGTGTGTACAGATGCGTCATTGCTTCTGTTTTTAGCAAAGGGATTGTGTGACATTATATCATGAGACCATGAGTTCTACTCTCACACTAATTTCCATTGACAGTCACGTGTTGAGCTTGTTGGGTAACATGTCAGTCTGTGACCCTTACCACACATATCAGGCTGTAATAATATGGCAACAAGCCCCGTCCACTGTGTCCTAAGAGTGTGTAAGCTATTCTAATGAGGCTTTCTGTCGTTCTTTCCTAACTAGCTCCTAGGCTAGTAACATACACTAATCAACCATCATTGTTTTTGTGCCAAAACAAAATGATTTATAGTAGATTCTGTTATTTTCTATGTTTATAGCTAAAGATAAGCAGTGTTATCTAGTAGAAATTTTAATATTAATAGTTTCTACAATTGTCCGCTATTATAATTAAATTACATTATTGTAACCAAAATGTGTGTGTGTGTGTGTGTGTGTATAAAATAATGGTCTGTAGAGGTTAGTCCTGACATTCATGTTAACATTATAAAGTTATGTAATTGGTCTGAAGTCTCTCTTGTGAAGGTATCCAAATTGCTTTATATGAATATTTCACAGGGGTTTTTCAGGAGAACCATTCGACTCAAACTGGAGTACGACAAGTGTGCACGAAAGTGTCAGATCCAGAAGAAGAACCGGAATAAGTGCCAGTACTGCCGGTTCCACAAGTGCCTTGCGGTGGGCATGTCCCACAATGGTAAGTGCTTTGTTGCATGTGTCAGGGGTCTCCAAAGTATATGGACCCTTAAGTCACACTGAAAATGTACAAAAATAGAAATACATAAAAACAAGTGGCATCTGCAAACATCTCTTTTATCCATCTGGTCCCAAGGACATTGTTAGTGAATGTATAAAGTCATTTATTACAGTAACTACATACATGTTTTACTAACTTTGACAACCAATACAGATTTATATACAGGTAAATTTTAACAGTATTTTATCAGTTATTTTTATAAATTGTTTTGCTTTAAAGATGTAGCTGTTTTAAACAAATTGTACTTGATTTAATCCCACAAAGAAATCTTTGTAAGCAAAGCATGAGCAGGAATCTTTAAACAAATAACTTTATGGTTTGATGATACAAGATCTTTAATTGTTTTATTGGTCATCAAGGTACGTTTTGTTATACAGTAACAATAACATGCATTTAACAGAACGAACAAGGTCAGTAAACACATGCAACCAAAATATTTACTATAATATTTACTTATAATCACATCACTTTAACACAGACATTTCTTTCATAAGCAATCTATGGTTATCCTTGACTAAATCCATGCTTAAGAAATCCCACGCTGGAATATCATGGATTACAAGCAGGAATTCTTTAAAAGTAACATGAATGAACCTGATGACACTAAGATAACAAAGTCCTGTTCTGTCACAGGACTTTGAACACACCGTTAGTCTTTTCTGTTAGTGTGGGCTAATTTCAAGTTGTTGTTGTTGTTAGCACATTTCCCCCCAGGGACAGATTTACATCATGTCACGCTATCGCACCATCGACTGCCCTTTGTCCAGATGGTGTGGCAAAAATTCTGCAGTTCTAGATCTGTAGATCTAGATCTAAGTTCTACCACTTATGATGTTTGTATAAACATAAGCGCTTGTGTGTCTATAGTGTCATTGGTACTGTATGTATCTTACAGCCATCCGTTTCGGACGGATGCCTCAGTCTGAAAAGCAGAGGCTGAAAGCTGAGCAGGTGATTGTTGGGAAAGAGGAACAGGAAATTCAGCAGCCTGACAGCAAGAGTCTGGCCAGGCTGATCTACGAAGCCTATCTGAAACACTTTCACATGAACAAGGCCAAAGCTCGCGTCTTCCTTACTGGGAAGACTAACACTTCAGTGAGTAAGAGACAGTTTTACAGATAATAATAGAACATACTTCATAGCATACTTCATAGCATACTTCTACTTAGAAAAATCAATGATCAATATGTGAGTGTTATTTATTCTGATGAACCAATTCATTCAGACAGTAATGTAAACAAATGAAAAACAGACAAAAAAATTCAATACTATGTACATTACAGTATTTCAAGTAAACTGTTGCTGGTTTTGAATTAAGTTATGTAAATTATGGTAAAATATAAATGGGAGTTTTTTTTAATTAATTAATTTTATTTAGATTTAGTGTAAAAGTATAACGGTGTAACCTTTATTAAGTCTTATCATTCATTTAAAAACTGCGGCAGACAAATACAGCTCTAAATTCATAACTTTTTGGTTGTGCACTCAAAAAGATACTGCGACCTTTAATGTGTTTAGAAGCGTTTTGTTAGTAGCTTGTATCTCTTTATTGAAAAGACTGAACTTTTTAAAATTGTACTACTTTTCTGAATACTGAGTGAGTGTGTTAATACCTAATTAAGAAAACAAAGAAGGTCAACACTAATGATGTACCAGGAGTTAATAGGACAAGTCTAGATTCAGACGCGACACACATCTGTTCTCTGACCCTGTTCTCTCTGTCCTTCATTTAAGCCCTTTGTCATCCATGACCTAGACACCCTCCGGCACGCCGAGAAGTCTCTAGTCACCCAACTGCTGGGTAACATAGCGTCCTGCGACACCTCTGATCTGCAGGAGAGAGAGGTGGAGAATCGGCTGTTTCTCTTCTGTCAGTACGCCTCGGTAGAGACGGTCACAGAGCTGACAGAGTTCGCCAAGGCCGTGCCAGGCTTTGCCGATCTGGACCTTAATGACCAAGTCACTCTGCTAAAGTACGGAGTGTATGAGGCTCTTTTTACACTGCTGACATCCTGCATGAACAAGGACGGACTGCTGGTAGCTCACGGCAGAGGTTTCATCACCAGGGAGTTTCTGAAGAGTCTGCGCAGGCCCTTTAGTGACATGATGGAGCCTAAGTTTCAGTTTGCCATGAGGTTCAACGCTCTAGAGCTCGATGACAGTGACCTGGCGCTGTTTGTGGCGGCCATCATCTGCTGTGGAGGTAAGGCCCAGGGAGAAATATGAGAATTTAAAGGGACAGTTCACTCAAAAGTGTAAAAAAATCACCACATTTTTAAAACACTTATTTACAGTGTATATATATATACGACAGTTAAATAGGTGACATTTTGCTAGATTTAAAAAAAGATTCAAAGACATTTAAAATAATTTGGAAATTTTAAATAATTTAGAGAATTTACAGACAATGCAAATCTGTATATATCACAATACTATTAAAATGAAACATGGCATGATTCAAAAATTCAGACACCCTGGCATGTGTCTCATGTCCTTTCTCTAAATTATAAGTAGGTTAGTTGAGGTAGGTTCTTTTTCTGCCACCCCTGGAGTCCCAAAGCCATCATCTTTTCAAAGACATTATATAATAATGGTCAGACTGAGCTGGGCAGTGTTTCTCCTGAGGGCTTGCGAAAATAACCAAAGTTTCCTCCCCTGTCGGATCCAGCAGCCCTTATAACTGTGACCCGAATCTCAGACGGTTCCACAAACCGCAGTTTCCTGGAGACCTGCTCCCAGTTGTTTTTCTCTTTGACGTTTATGCAAATGAGATATTTCATTAGCTAGGAACCCACAGAAAAACGTATTTAGGGGACTTACAACTTAAAAGCCATTTTTGTTATTGACTTCATGCATCTGTTTTTTCCTTCTCTCTGGATCGCGATTCTCAGACCGTCCAGGGCTGAGCGGCGTGCCGCAGATCGAGCGCATCCAGGAGACGTTAATTCACGCTCTACGGCTCCACCTGTTGGCCAGCCATCCTGATAACGCTTTGCTCTTTCCTAAGCTGCTACAGAAACTGGCAGACTTGCGTCAGCTTGTGACGGAGCACGCAGAGCTGGTTCAGGAGATCAGAAAGACTGAAGATGCCTCACTTCACCCACTGCTACAGGAGATCTACAGGGATATGTACTGAGCCCATAATCTTTATCTTAGCAATAGTGATGTTTAGTTCACAGGAAGTGCGTATCTCTAAAAAATGCACTAAACGCTGTCTGCCTATAATACACCCTTAAGATGTAGATAATGAAGAACATCACTGACAAATTATCTCTACCAAACAAACATTAACAGACTTAAGGAGTTGCCTGGCATACAGATATGTTATAGTAGTGACTCTATCTAACTCAGTTTGTATATAATGTTTTAATGTTAGAGTTTAATATACATAAAGAGCCTCTGAAAGCAGACTGTTTGTTATCTATTGTAAAATGCCTGTATAAAAAGTTTAATTCGTAAAATCTTGTGTACATATCACATTATTGTAAACTGTACAGCACTCCAGTTGTAATATTATAGGCTTGTACATCATGGATTTTTTATGACTTTAATTAATAATTTTATGACTAAAATGTATTTTAGAAACTAAGATTATGTCATGCAGGAGAAGATTATATTTCGGTGTCTGTGTTTAGTTTGATATAGGACATTTTAGATATAACCACAGTCAAAACTTGTCACTGTCTAAATGTGATTTTATTGCCCAAGTGTCAACTTAGGCTGACACAATCTACAATTCACTTTTAATGATCAAAATGTTATTGTAGGCTTTTGATATTATTGCCGTTCATTATTGTGGAGAAATTGTGAAGTGCAAAAAGAATTAATGTAATGTTTTAAAACAAAAACCTTAAATATGAACGGTTGATACTTTATTTACTGTGTTGACACCGCCATCTTCAGTCTAATGTATGTATTGCAGTTCACAATTTCGATGACTGAGTTTGTCCTTTTTTGTCCACCGTAGTGACGTAACGCAGCATGGCGTTTTCGTGAATGTGTTTCAGTGTTTAGTAACGAAACAAACAAACATAAGCGCTTTACAAGTTAGATGCAGGTTTGCAGGACGTTGAATCAAATGGACTGCAGCGAAGGATCTGCGCTGGGCTTGTTTACCTGTAAACTTTGTGGCTTGTGCTGCCCTTACACTTTCTACGGGCAAAAGCCACCAAACACCAGAGCAATAGTGTAAGTATAAATACCTCGCATCAAACAGTGTTGAATGGAAACAGTAAGTTGTGTTGGACGTATTTATGTTAGGGCATGTTTTACTACAATCCTGGTAGGGCAAAATAAGTTTCTTTGAAAATTATAACTCTTAAGATGTAATGGAGTGACATTCTGAAAGAGGCCGATTCGTAAACAACACGCATCAAATGTCTTGCGTTCCGCTTCAAAGCTTAAAAAAACTTCAGATTTCACTAGAATTTTATTTTGTATATTATTGCAGTGTGAAAAACATGTGCCCATATGATGTGTCTTTTACTACATACACACAGTTGGAACATTTTAAAGATATCAGGTGATGCTCATTTTAAAATAATTCATGCTTTGTCCCACAGCCTTTTAGAAGAATGTTATGGCATGAAAGACCCCTTTAGCCCAGATAAAGAAAAGTTCCTGGTTTTAGGATCCAAATGCAGCCTGTGCAATAAGACAGTGTGCGTTGGAGCGGTATGTAATTATAAATATATAATCTTTAGCACAAAACAGTTGTTTAATTTCCAGCAACGTTTGTCCGTTTTCTTTTAAATACTTGAGTTGCCACTATATCATTATAAATAATCTTTAATATACAATTTTTCATGTACTTCATTTGTTCAGGACTGCAGTCTGTTCTACACCAAACGCTTTTGCTTGGCATGTGTGCGAGATCATCTCCATCAGTTTCCAGAACAGATTCAAACAGAGCTGACGAAGAAAAAGTCTGTCCAGAAGACGTCTTCCTCATAACATTCAGCTTTTCGGCTGAAAACAATGAACATTTGTTAAGAAAACCATCCTTCCAGATAAAAAAAAACAACAATATATGTTATAATTGTACAAATATTTTTATTGTTCTTATGTTGGTGGGCATGGGCACCCCAACGCTGCCCATTTTGTCTCTTTGTTTATATTTTCTTCAGTTCAAAGGAGTTGTTGCTCCTGGAAACAGACATGGAAAAGAAAGGAGACCTTTACACAATGTAGGTCACAAAGGTATCACCTCATTACAGCCCTCACATGCAGACCAAAGTTTGGGCTCAAACCCAGGAACTCATTGTCTAGGCTAAGTATTCATATCTCTGAGCCATTGAATGCTGTGTACCAGAAACAGTTCTATTGGTGCTTTTATCATTTTATCTGTCTTGTATGAAATATAAAATAAAGGCCTCAAACTCCAGGAGCTTAGACTTGAATATTATATCTGTTTTTAGATCAACAGAACTGTAAAGGTTCTACATTAAACCATGGGCTTTTTTTAACCCAAGGATTTTAAAATTCAAAGAGTTCTTGTGAGTTATTGATCTTAGTGTTGCTTTCTGTTGCACTACAAAAAAAAAACAGCTGTAATAAATTCAGCCACCATATTGATTTTGTCCTTTATTGTGGATTTTGAAAATACAACTATATCTTTAATCTATCTTTTAAGATTTACGATTCATGTCATATGTATGTTTACATTTAATTTATTTGACAGATGGTTTTATCCACTTTTGATCCACTTAGCGAGTTTCAGTGAATTCAAGGAATACATTTTTATCAGTACTTGTATTCACTGGATCGAACCCACAACCTTTGCGCTGCTAACGCAACGTTCTACCAGCCGAACTACAGGAATTTGGTTCAATGTAGTCGTGACTGACAGTAGTGTTTGTTTCTGTCAGCCTGCTGTCAACAGGAGCAGTAGTCCACTAGATGGTGGTAAAGTCGTATGGTTATAAAACGCTGCATAGTTCACTTTCAGTGACGCACCCAGATACAGAAAATGGGGGCCAAAAAACTTCTACACAGTACATTACATAATAAACATAATAAATTATATAAACAACACACATGCAAATGTATCAGTGGCCCACATATGGAACAACTCGCAGAATTATATATTACTATTGCACATGCACAGTGTAAATGCAGTTTAATAATAATATTTTCCTTTAAAAAAATAAACTACAATTAAAGAACGAGTGTACTTAAAACAGACTTTAACTTCTCAACAGAGATATGCCGCATACATTAAAACCCTATACAGCTGGTACACACACACACACACACACTGCAGACTTGTGAAGATAAACAGTCTGAAAAGGGGAGATCTGTGCTACTTATTATTGGTAACGCCAAAGTCTACCAGAGATAAGCCGGCTGCCAACTATGACCTCACACTTTGCAGGGAGATAGTAAATCACATGGAGGCTTAACTAAAGAAATGTCTGAATTGACCCCATAATGCTCAGCGTTAATGCTTTACGATATGACTTAAAACTCTGTACGCTAACTATAAAATTGTGATATTTAAAGTTGTGATATTTAAATACTTTTCGGAGTCCGTTTAGTAGCTGTAATTTCATACGATTCGCAGCAACAGAACGTCACTGCAGGGAACGCGCGCCTTGACTATTTGTATCGTTCTCACTAGGGGGCGGGCCCCTTGATCCCGACAGCCAATGAAAATCGTCTTCTGTTTAAATAGCCTCTGCTGTCAATCAAACAGTGCGCGTCTCTATCATTCGTGCGCTCTTTCGGTGGTAGGCGGTGTCCTGTGCTCGGCGGCCAATGAAAATCATCATCTGTTTAAATAGCCTTCGCTGTCAATCTTTTTTCCACCCAGTTTACTTGCAATCGCCATATTGGGTGCTCGCCTACTCGAATGACTTCTCTGTTTTTCTTCGGAATTACTACGAGACGGGATCGGAGCCGCGCGTTGTTTTGATGAGCGCTCCGCGATTACTTTTCCTACGTGCACTTTTCTCCTACGCGCATTTACGCATTTGTTATGCGCGCGCCTGGTTCACTTTGTGATTTGTTCGGCTTTCTTCGGGGCTGTTGATTTTAGTTAGTGCGTTTGGCTCGATTGCGACTGCGATTCTCGGATAAAGTTGCATGTTAAAAATGTCAAAAGTGCGCGTCTCTAATGGAAGTCCGCCGCTGGAAAGAGTGGATGCGAGGCAGGCGGACCACACCAGACCTCCGGTGTGCAGAAATCTTTTCGGACCTTTGGATCGCGAGGAGTACGAGAGGGAAGTTAATGCGCGAATGCGGGAGATCGAAAACGCTTCCAAGGACAAATACAATTTCGATTTCGTCAATAACGAACCGCTGTCGCCGGACAAGTACGAGTGGGAGGAGGTGGATGGCAAAGATCTGCCGGATTTTTACACCAGACCGCATCATGTTAAACGGGCTAACTCTACGGGGACTGTGGACCATAACGGGAATCACAATTATTTGTTGACAACTCCCTCCCTGGAGAACGGACAGGGGAACTCTGAAAGCACAGAGACCGGGAGACAGTCGGATTGCCGATCAACACTCACCACACCGAGGAAAAGACCGTCGACAGAGAATCAGGGTAAATGTTTGCAAGTTCGTGACAACCGGGCATTAAACAAATAAGCCAGATACTGTTCCAAACACACCGACGTTTCAGGCGAAATAATAACATAATAAAAGTAATACATTACACCGTGATACACGCATACCTCATAGAAAATATTGTGTTCATTGTTTTTTGCACATCATAGGCACAGTGTTGAAACTTTCAGTGTTGGTTACTTTCGCAGTCTGGTTTGTAACTGTAGCAGCTCCGACGGAGTAAACAAAATACACTCGCTTGATCTTCTGCACGCTTCTGTGATCTACATACATCCAGCACTGTGACTGAAAATTAATGGCTCGCGTGCTTTTCTAATAAGCATATGCATTTTTCAATAGATCGTCCATGCCAAAGTAAAAGACCCAAAGCCCAACCGACCGAGACGAACCGATGTCCAGATACTACACACACGACGGAGAAGGCGCCTAACAAATCGGATCCTAAAACGTAAATGTTTTAAAAGCAAAGGTGAGTTGCATACATACTGACTTAAACTAAACTAATAAACCTTGTACTTGCACTTTCAAGTTACAAAAAAACACGTAAAGCCCAGTTTGGAGAGGAAAACACTAAACGTAGCAACTGTTATTTTGTGATCTTGGATATCAGTCTGTATATCTACAACACACGTCTAGTATTTGTTCCCTGACGTCCTGTCAATCCTTAGCGCACCGCACGTGTCACACCCAAGTGAAGTTTTAAAACCAGTCTTTAGAAACAAATAAGTGTTACAAGTGTGACATTCTCGCTTTGCAAATGTGACATTGAAGTCCGACGTCTCTCAAATGCACAACATTGTAGTAACACGTCAGCAGGTCTCTTGTAGGGCGTACTGGCGCGTGCGAGTGAGCGCGTGGGGGAAGGGGGTGGGGGTCCGGGTTCAAAATGCAGGCATATACTTGCGCAGAAACATTCCTCCTGCCTATATCGCAATACTTCGCTTGTACTTTTTATATAAGCACTAAAGGCTGCCGAATCAAACTGATTTCTATTTGTCACGAGCGATCTGATAATGTTTATATTGTCTTATGCGTTGTGTGCAGCTGCATGCTGTTTTTGCACACACGCACACAATGTTATTTCCTTTGCAAATGAACTTTTTTCTTTGTTCCCTACAGAGATGAAGAAGCTTATTTCTCCATCAAATACTTCAGGAGCTTTATGAAGTAAACAGGGACAACAGTTGAGAAAATGTAAATTAAGCCCTGGAAAGGCTGTATAAGCACTGAATTTTACACTAAAGTTTTGGCACTCAACAGAAAATATTTGCCTCAAAAGCAGACAATGTAGCAGTGTGCAATTGGAGTTGCTTCATTTGTTGTTTTACTACCTATGTATATACTTTCATATGTAGCACATTTAAATGTATTATTAAGATTAAAAACACAATCCTTTATAATGGAGTGCGTTTGACTTGAAGAATTGCTGTGCAGTTTTTAAAACGTCTCCCCAAAATGATCCCTCTTGAGTGAACATAGAAATACACACATACACAATTTCTCTTTTATTAGATGACACAGTCCCATTGTCTCAGTTTTGCCTGGCTCAGGATGTTAACAGTCAGAAATACACCTTATTTGGTTCAGCACAGGACAGCAGCACAATTTTTGCCACTTTTAACTTGCACAAATTTATCACCGTCTAAAAAGACTTTCTCACCTCATGTAATCTGGCTATATAGAAACAAAAATATAATTTTTTATATTTGCCTAAAACCCTAGCAATGCTTATTGGTACTATATGAATTTATCTGCCAAAGTTACAGCACACCAGTGGAGGGAAATTTTTCTTTGAAGGGGTTTTGAGACCCCAAGAGTGGTATTAATGTTTTCACAGTGCTTTACAGTATTATCATATCCCTGGGTTAATCCACTATTTTTATTTTGTTTTATTTTAATTTATTTTAATTTTTATCATTTACCTTTATCATTTTGGCATAATCTTGTATGTTGTCATGAACTACAAATCCTACTGATTACACAAGCATAAAAAACTGTAATGACCAATTAATTTCCTTTAAGTCAATTGTATGTATTTCAATTCATTGTGTAGCATATTGTTTATAAAAAAATCTATATGTTTCTTTTATTTTATTTTTGCTTTTTTTAACACTGGGCCATTTAATTAAAAACAACATTAGTCCATGAAGCCGTTCCTTTGCCACAATATATTTGGCTTTCATGTTGAACATGACATGGCACTATGACAAAAATATGTATAAACCAACAGCAGAAAAAATAAAGACGTTACACTGCATGTGTGTAAAACTTTGAAGTGTACTTGTGCATACTGCTTTGTAAAGAAAAAAAGGAAAAAAAAACACTGAGAAAATTATACTAACTTATTTATGACAAGCTTTTTGTCCTTTATGACTATCCAAAGTGGCATTTGTGCATTTTCTGTATGTACTTTTTATACATTTTTTTTTTTCACATTTTGAAATTTGTGCAAGGTTGCAAACTGAGCCTTTTAAAAATTTTATGTGGATTTGTGTACTGCTTGTTAAATGAGATGATTAAACCATAATGAGATGGACACTTTGATTTGAGTTGTTTCCATTATAAATTGTTAGGTTCACAACAAATTCAGTCTAGATGAAAATACACTCTTAGTGTATTTAAGTACACTGTTTACACCCTCTATCAACATATGCACATGCAAACCAAATTTTAGCTATGTTAAAAAAAATAATTCTGTACATTTTTTAAAGTTGACAAATAAACCACTCAGGTGTTGGTTTAGCATGTCTTAGTATTTGGCACCATGAATCCAAAGCGATTAGCTAGTTACACAACACTACCCCCTGCACAAAAAGGCACTTAAATATGCAATTTTATTTAAAAGTGCCTCATTTTAAGTAGGTGATTCTCAAGATAATAGCATAAATATTCAAAATAAAATAAAATAGTGTGTCACAAGTAGTATTTTTTTTTTTACTGATCGCATTAGGGAATGAATACACCGTTACATTTAAACTGGTGGTGTTCAACATCTGGACTGGTACTAAATACTTCTGCAAATGTTGGGCTAGATCATTATTTTATATTAGAAATTACCAAAACTAAATACACTACTAATAAAATACTACAACTGTTACCGATCACATTTAGTGCTATTTTAATCTAGTATCCACTGGAAACGCTGTTATCAGCTCAGCTATAAGTTTGGCTGGTTGCGCATGTATGTTCGGAAAACCCGCACAGCCTTCAGTATATCGCGATTTAAAAGTGCATATGAGCGCATTTAGGTTATTCGACTTCGATATCGGGCCTACATATAAAACGCGCAATGCATTGCACATAAAATACGATATTTCACACAAACAATGCTTTTTTCCACGCCATTTACTTTATTTTGTTGAATGCGCAACAAGTTGGGCGCAAAGCTTGCTGCATTTCCGAACATACAACCTGCCTGGCGCTCCCTCCTTCAATTGAGAAAAACAAGGACACGTCCCACAAAAGGAAAAAACGAAGATACTGACGTTTGCTTTGTCCAATCAGACAACTATTAAGAAAAACACACCACTTACTGTAGCCACTGAGATTGGCTTACGGCGCACTTGAGGCTGGAGTAAGTGTGTGTTTTGTACAGAGTGTTCCGTTCGCAAAGCACAGCCCAGAATAAGAGCCATTGGTCAGATTGATATTTTTGCTGATGTTTGCGAAAGGGAAGGGAGAGGTGAGTCTGTCCCGAGGGTTAAATCGCATGGCGCTTTCTAAACCCCCGTCCTTTCTCGACTTAAAAAAACAATCACGGCTGCCTATGAGATGACGAAACATACCGTATGTCCGCTGGAGCTGACGGAAACACGCACGGAACATCGTATGCGGTCACCTCGAGCTCCGTTAACGTGATAACGTGATAGAGTTGCGTTGAAACAGTTGAATATTTTCAGAGCTGAAATATTACCGCTGCTTGATTATGACGTCTAACATTCATTACGTCAGCATGGTAATGACGTTAAAACGTCTCAGTGCAAGATATGTGAACACAGCGAGTAAATGTTTGGATTAAACGTATATATCCCAGTTTATTATGTATTTATTTTATACCCCTTATACCCCTAAATTGCTTTTGTTGAGAAATTTTAATATGTCCACATATACATCAATTTTTTATTTTTTAAACAGGACCAGACAGTGAGTTATTATGTTTTAAATAGGACCAGATAGTRAGAAATAAATGCATGAAATATACTCTGGGTAACAGAGRTGTAGTTTAGGGGAAACATGAGCTACTTTAAGAACGTATAAGATTTTAGTCACTACACAATTCCAATATTTTCATCATACAATATTTTACACCACAATTATTGTACCGTATGTAAAATAGAAATACAGAATGAGTAGGTGTGATTTAACTAGTAAAGTATATGGGTAGTTGACATGTCCATTGACATTTATCAGGTTTTTGGTTAAAGTTTGCATAAATGTACATGCATGGTAAATATAAAAACACACACAATACTGTTTACAAACTATAAAGAGTGTAAGAGTCTTTTATCACCACATACCAACTTCCCAAAAAAAACATTTATGTTGACTATTCATCAATAGTTAATATCTATAAAATTTCTATCTCAGACAGTCTTCTGGTCAAATCAGTGAGAATCACACAACATACACTAAACATATTTTTTGATATATGCTAAAAACCGCTTTTAGAGAACTGCTGGTGTTGTTTGTACACCTCTAGTCAATGAGTAATTTACATGTTCTTAAACTGGCAGCAGGCCGTGGCATGAGCCCTGATAAACATTATAGCAGACCGTTGCGATCAGTAGTTATATTACAAAAACAGGTGAGGGACACTTGTGGCTCATTCCAAAGATACCGGTTTGGCCTTCATGCAAAATCAGTTACCCAGTTTTTTCGAAGCCAAAGAATTTGATTTGGCCACAATGCACTTTTTCTGCCACACACTTATATGTATGAGTGTGTGAGATATAATTATCATATAGATAATCATATAATTATCTTCATAGACCTTATATTTTATTTGAGTCTAGCCTAGCAGGGAAAAGAAAATACTAAGGCTTTAATTATGATATCTTAATTGATAGCTGACATGACTTAACCTTTGCCAAGACAAGACAAATGAGTAAACCTGCCCCTGCCTGCTTCAGGCTTATCTGATTAGGTGGTGAGCCACTATCTCACATTGAACGCATCATAACTAGTACTAGTTAAACACTTTCAGGAAGTCACCACTGTTTTAAGAACGTTTTTTGGTTGTTTTTGTAGATCAGACCTCCATGTTGTTTGCTACACAGTTTGAACTTGTGCTGCAGAATGCACAAGTGAAGCATTTAGAAATGTACTTTCCTCATGATTTAAAGATTTGCTAAAAAAGACTTTAGAATTTAGATTTTATTAAACTTTGGGTGCCTAAATGCCTTTTTTAGTTTTATAGGCAATAAACTTCAACAAAGCCGCATTGTATTTTTGTTACAAAAGTAAAATACATTTTATTTTAATTTATAT
>JBAJNP010000187.1:0-82759 GCA_036877545.1 Yasuhikotakia modesta | reverse complement strand
CTATTATGAGGCCTCGATTACTCTAAAATTTGAAAGTAGCTATAAAAAATTAAGCAAGTCAGTCCCAAGTTTTGTCTGCAAGTTTTGTAGCAAAAGTGTACAGAAACACGAAATTATAGCTACATGTATATCAAAGCTTTTTCATCTAATATAAGATACATCTTCATTCACTTTTTAAGATTTATTTGTGTGTTTGTTTGGCAAGTATCAGTAATATTATCAAAGTAATGTAAAATGGCATGACTAAATCCCTCAACCAGTAATGCATTTCAGGAAGCCGATGATCTCAGCAACCATCTGCACTATAATAAATAAATAAAAACTTATGGGCTGAGACAAGTGATCCAAACCCTTTTGAAGTGCAAAACAACAGCAGTTAAGACATCTCTCCACACAGCTGGCACAGAAGGTGAGCTCCTCAACTCCTGACCTTGAGTTGTGTATCTCCCTGCACCTCATAAAGTAAAGTATGATGTCATAGCACACAATAAATGAATGCCAGAGATTACCTCACTAAGGGGAAATTGTTTAGCATTCGTTCCTGTCTTTACTACCCTTTATTTACACTGCTGTATTTGCTCGCTCACAAGTAATTACAGCGCTGGACCGAAATGTCCTAATCTCTGAGATCGGCACTTGGATATGTGCTAAAATTGAATTCCCAAATCTCAACAACACACGACAATAAGGTGCATGCCAGCCAAACTTCCTCCCGGCCCTGTCAAACCAACACCACATTTGCAGGGCAAAATTAGCTGAAGGATCATTTTAACAACCTCACAGATAATGAGAAGAGGAATCGTAAATCGGAAAATGTTTACAGCTGGTCCTATTAATAGACATTTTGCACAGAGCTCTGCATAACCTCATATTTGGCCTTCCTGTTGGGAATGGAACCTTAGTGAACCTCAGTCTTATTTGCAAAAGCAACTTAACATCTGCTTTGCATTGTTATTAATTTAAGCAAGTTTTATGAGCCTCAATGTGTTTTTTCTTGGCCCTTTGTTGCCCAGCAGTCATGTGTTTCGGCTGTCCTCCGCTTAACTACAAACCTGTTTCAGCCAGGCAGAGCAACAACCTTTGACGGTTAGTCAGTCTTAGTTGGCCCAAAATGTGTCCAAAAGTAGGATGTAAACAGTCGGCTTTGCCAGCAGGGATTTTTTGTAATTTTCTGGCTCTCAGAGCTCAGTGTCGTGCTGTGAACCGCACATGCATGTGTGTTTTTGCTTTGCTCTCTGTGTTGTACTAGTGGGGTCAACCAGAAATCTTTCTCTCTTTCCTGCACTTTTGCTCTCTTTATCTGATTTGATCACATGGTTCAATTTCTTTTATCTCACTCATCTTTTTAAAGCAAAATTATGTGTGTAAAAAAGAAAGACAAACAGGCTACAGTACATGCTAAATTATTCTATTTATGTTGCTCGGCTCTACATTATATAAAGTTATACTAAATTATCTGATTTTTATACTACTATTAAAAAGCAATTATTATTTATGCCTGGCAGATAGATCTTATAGACTAGGGGTGTCCAAACTCGGTTCTGGTGGGTCACTGTCCTGCAGAATGGAAGTTTCTAGTCAGCTTTGATTAGCTGGTTCAGGTGTATTTGATTGGGCTTGGAGTTAAACTCTACAGGTCATTAGACATAGACTATAGACTAACTTTAGACATAAACCTTTATTATACCATATTTACTAACACTAGCATTAAAGAGCCTTATTTATAGAGAAGAACAGCATGGGGGGGGGGGCTAGACTCACTTGGGACAATATGTGTACATAGCAACCACCAAGTAATGTAGTAGCAAAATGCTTGAGCAACTGCATAGCAACACCCTAGCAACCACCCAAAACACTTAAATTTGCACTTAAGCAACTGCATAGCAACACCCTAGCAACCACCCAAAACACTTAAATTTGGACTTAAGCAACTGCATAGCAACACCCAAACAATAGCAATGCATTAACAAAGCTCCAAAAGTATTGTAAAATATTTATTTATTCTAAATCAGTTATTTAGAATACCTAAATGACCTCATCGCAACACCCTATAAAAACAACACAAAAAATCTTAGTACTCTTGTAGCAAATACCATTTACGTTTTCTTTGAAAGTTTACTTTGGCTATGACAACAGCCCTGAAGTGACATGTGCTCCAACGAAGTATCAGCAGGCTTCTATTTTCCTATTTTACTCTTGTGTACCGTGGTACAGTTCCAGGTCAGGGTCATCACCACAGTGCAGTTAATTAAAGACTGAAAATTACACAATAACATTCCAAACAAGTTCAAGCCCTGAGCAGGACAACCGCCAATCCAAAAACTCTGGGATGAAGTGTGACTACAGTATCCCTAATAATAGAAAGCAACAGGCCCGTCTATCTGCTGTATGATTTCACACGGTTTCATTTCACCTTCCTGTTCCATTCGCTGGAGGAAATGTTACAGTTTGGTCCCAGAGGTCAAAGACTTTGAGAAGGTCAAGCTGACGCTCTTGTTGGAATTAACAGACTCTCTGAAGGCTGCTTCTGCTTACACAGAAAAAAGTGCCTAAAGGTCAAAGTGTATCTGACCTGTGTGAATAACCAGAGGGTAAATGTTTTCTAATCCTTTAACCAGCAGGAATCTTTTCTTTTTAACAAAGCCAAGAGGCAGGACTGCTTAACATGGAGCCATTGTTCTACAATTTACAGCAGTATTTATGGCAGTTATTATAAAGTAAAATGTACATGTGTACAAATGTGTGTTCATAATATTCCTTTATACTCTCTCATTACCACATTATCTCTCACTGTCCCTCATTCTCTCATTGAATTTTAAAGATATAGAAGTAAAAACAAACTCAAGGAAACTATGGTGCTAATGATTTTTACATTGGTTCTCCCCATTCAAGTTAGTGATAGTGAAACCAGCAGGTCAGCTGATTAGTAACCGCATTAAACAAATTAAACAAACAGCACTGACAAGTTGGTAAATTGTTTTTTCGTACACCTACGTTAGATGTGTCACATCAACACACCCACACCAGACATCACAAACAAATGCTAAAGCCTCTCTTATCAATCCAGTGCTCATACTGTGGTGTAAAATCTAGTGTAGCTATTCTATCTGTTGCATTGACTCTTAAATTAAGTGTGGGGATTAATTTAGAAGTGATTGGCAACCCAGAGGAAAATGTTACTGTTTGGCCCATTTGTTTGTGACATCTGATGAGCATTATGAGCTGACACATCTAGTGTGGGTGTAAAAACACTTTATTGCTTTAAGTATTGACTTTGTCTCTACTTAGATACTTCAGCTACTACTAATAACTGAAATCAGGAGACTCCAGTAGATCTCCATCCAACCCGATTGAAACCAAAATGTGATATTAGAGAGATCATATTTCGCTTTGTGCAAAGCTTAGTGTCTATGTAGCTTTCAATAATGAACCACATTACCTCAACATTCACATTCTGCTCGGAGCTTCTGTACACATGTGTTAATTAAGTTTACACTTTACTGCAACCTCCTACGCAACTGAAAAGCAGAATGCCAGCCCTGTAAAATGCCACAAGTAGGAGTAAAGAAACACGTAAAATAAAGATGTAAAATCGTCTGCTGGTTTAGCACTCATTCGTTCTCAAAACGGCCTTTAACTCATGTTTGAAGGTGAAGATCTTTTGCTGTGATTAAGCACAGAGCTAAATCAGGAAAAGGCTATGAAACCAGGTTCCATATTTGCATGAAAGACCAACTTTGCCTTGTTATCTAATTTACTCTGTTTTCTGCATAAACACACAGAATGGAGATGTTTCTGCAGAAACATCTCTATCACAGAGAAGAACTTCGCCCACGGCAGCCGCAGATGGAGTCTGAAAAACCTGGCAAACACCTACATCTGACAGAAACCACCGGTGTCTGTCTCACTGCTAAACCACAGCTTTAATGTCACACCCAGCCTGCGCAAGCCAGTCACTGCTGCATGATAAATAGAGTCTATGCGATAATCTTTGTCAATATTTGGACTTTTTAATATGTGTATAATGAAGGTTTCCTCGATTACTATGTTTAAGTAATTTAAGACTGTCAGGGCTCAACCATTATTGTTTTTTAATTCAAATCATTTGTAAAAAAAAATTTAGCAGCCTGACATCTATGCAAACACAACAACAATGTTTATAGTGTATATATGTGTGTATTTATAACATTTCAATTTCAATTACATTTACATTTATCAGATGCTTTCATCCAAAGTGACTTACAATGACTTAAAGGTATACGTTTTTATCAGTACTTGTGTTCTCTGAAATCGAACCCACAACCTTTGCGCTGCTACCATTTGAGAGAAAAAGAACTTTTATGTGATATATATAAATATTTAAATATAAACATAACATACATGTATATGTATATACTGTGTATATGTATATACTCTCTCTCTATACATATAGAGAGAGAGAGAGAGAGAGAGAGAGTAGAATGTGTGTTTATAAAAAGGGTCTTCTTCTTTGAGAAAGCATCCGACACATGTACAGCAGTCTCTCTCTAAATGTCTTTGATAAAATACCTGTGTAATTTCTACTGTCATTTCTGCTTTGATGTGGAGATAACACTAATAACAGTGTTAGGAGCAGACACACAGTACTGCTCTGAACAGAGCAACCGACTAGACCTGCTCTACTATTTCTTGGTAAACCAATTTGTTTGGTGGGGATTTGAGATAGAGAATCTGTGTTTTCAGGCCTAGTGGAAACCTACTGAAGGCCAACTGCAAGTCAAATATGACACTGCAGAGCCTGTGTTAGATAATATAGTAACATATATTTATGTTATGACAACAAACAGAAACCACAGAATTGTATTAAAAAGACTTCTTATTGCATAAAATATGTGTGTGTGTCATTCTCATAACCCTATGTATTACACTTTACGCTCTATCCTTCTCTTAGCCTTACAATAGTGGACAATACAATAGTGGACTTACACTGAAGGAGTGACATAAGGCGTAACTAGGGCCGAAAATACTGTAGCGACTAGGGCGGACTTTTTTGACTTTCTTGGGTCAGTGAGAACCCACCTAGCAACCACACAGCATACCCCAACAACCACCCAAAAACCCTAGCAACACACCCCATCACAACACACATTTTCATTAGAATATTAAGCTCATACTTTCAATGACTAAAACAATCTAGAAATGATGACACACTTTTGGAGTTCAAAAGTATTTCATTATGTCACAGGATTCCTCTATATGTACTGGCTTTAAACACACATTTAATCTTTTGCTTGAGTATAAACGTCACATTTCTAGACTTGCAGGTCTCCAATGCTTACTGCTGCCCTCTTTTGGAAGTAAAGGGTATCAATGGGTATCTGGAATATCAAACACTATTTTAATGCACAACCATAGCGTGTGTCAGAATGACAAAGGCATTTCTCTCTGAAATCTACCTTATCTTTGGGCTGAGGAGATAACATGTTGTAATTATGAGCCAACGGTGGCGTGACTAATGTCATTCATGGCTTCAGCACGGGATTCACAGAGCAAACAGAGGTGGTGTTTTTTCTCTGTGGCCTGGCTGAGTAAATAGATGAAGGTCCCTGAATAGAGACCAGATATATGAAACCACTGTCTCCCTTTTCACTGCGTGGAAGAACATGGGGTTATAGCTGCCAAAGGAACAAAAATACTACCAGCTTGTGGAATGTCTTGGCATTAGCAAATAGAGAAGCAAACTCATTATGAAAAAGAGAGAAAGGGAAAGGAAGCGAGAGGAAGAATAAAAATCCCCTCAGGCTAAATGCCAGCAGCCTCAAATCAAACTCCTGCATAAAAGAAACCTTGACTGTATCTCATGGAAGCCATGAATCTTAAGTTCACCTAGCTACTCATTAGCCGAGTCAACATTTTCTATTTCTCTATTTTGACTCACTCCATTCCTCACATTACCAATTGTTCCTTCTCTTAAACTCTATTTCTTGTTTCTCTTTGACTAAACTGAATGATAATCTGAGGTAAGCAATAAAAAAAACACACACACAACTAACTTTTGAGCCACACAAAGGAACATCCACAATCTCTACTGTTATGGAAATGAATGAGATTTCATTGTTATATGGAACCACAAACTGTGACACTGGATCCGGCAAACAGCAATGCTAATAATTATAAATGCCACATAAACATTCCTGGGTTTGGACAAACAACACAACCAACAGGAAGGCAATCAATCTAGCCTCTGAGATCTGTGCATAGGACATGCCCAGGCTTTGTTGCCTTTGTTTATGGACATGTTTGCACTTGTTCAGAGAGACTGTGGAGGAAAAGGCTTGTTGATGGACGACCAATTACCTTCAGCCTCTCATCCTGTCACAGACTGAGATGAACCGCATGACCTTTGAAGAGTCTTGTCGCCCGGGGTTGCCTTTGTTTTCTTTGGATGTGGTACACCAGGAAAAATTGTAAATGTACTTTGTTTTTTTGTTTGTTTTAACAGCTCTACCTGATTCTCAAAAGAGAAGTTCTAAGATATTTTAAAGCCTTTATTCCTGTAGACCTGCTTCCACCAAAGTGTCATCAAATCTTTAATTTTTTATTCTCATGACAGAGCGAAATTCTCTGCTCCTTGTTGTTGAGCACAAATTCCACAAAGAACAATAAAAAGAGTTGTGTCAGGGCAACGGTGACTGCATGCAAACTGCAGCTAAATTTGGTTGTCACACCTTTTTAAATGCTTAATCCTGTTCTGTACACACACAGTTATGGTTATAATCCACATTAGCATTAATCATCACATTAAATTCATGTAGCATGTGCAAAACCACCATTTTTATTAGACTTTCTAGACTAGGGTTTTGAATACCCAATTATAGCTACATATTCCAACCAGTGCCATTTTGAGAGTGACTCCTGTATTCTGTACACACACATAACGATAATTAAGGGGATTCACTGTATTTACTGTACATATAACTGACACTCCCGAAACCACAGTGTGTACGTGGCTATTGTCAAAGGAAAAAAAATGCATATAGATTTACACATCTGGTACCTATTGTGGAGGCTGTTATCCTTATTAGTATTATCAATCACTTTAATAACTGCACCAGTGGAGGGGAAGAGGTTTCATTGAGTGTGTGTTACTACTCCAGATTTACTAGGTCCAGTTTTATGTCAGCAGATAAAACAATGACAATAACCTTCCCTGTTTCATTAAAAGGGGTTCAGTCAGGGTTCTAGAGTGGAAAACTGCAGAATGAGTCCAAGAACTCAAAAAATTAAAAACAAAGGCAAAACACTGTTGAAGGCTTAGGGTCCCTTAGTATAACTGAAGGGTGTTGGCGCAACACAAATAATGTGGGTGAAATAATGGCTGACGGTCCCTTAAGTGTAAATTGAATGTCTTTTATTGCATAGCGTGACCACATCAAGATAATGGCAACACAATACGGTACTACTGTAAACAGTACCTGATTGAATACTGTACTTTTGACACCTCATTCAGTTCAAACTGTATTTATACAAAAAAACATGCATCGTTAACAATGCCAAAAATGTCACATTTACCCTCTGCTGAAACAAAAAATTAAGTTTGAAACCCAAAAATACACCATTATTCATAGGGGCGATTGTTTGATTCACAACAAACAATTGACAACAAAACATGAGAAGATCTGTTTGGATGCTTTTTATGTATCGACAGAGACGGTCATCTGGTGACAAACACATCCCAAATTGAGCTACAGTGCTCCCTGAACTAAACCCCCACAAGCCCCCCTCTTCTCAATATCTGGATAGAATCGAACTGATGAATTTGCAGTGTCTGCACAGCTGACTTTGCCTGCTCTTGGCTTTATCCCTGGTTTTCAGAGACCCAAATTAGACACAGACAACAGACTCTGCTGCACCGAGGGTCCAGCCAAAGCCCGGGGGCGATATGGAGGACAAGAATATTCCAGCAAAGCGTATGATGAAAGGGCAGCATTCCTGTTTATGGAGGGTCTTTTAAAGGGCTCAAGAGCAGCTTATAAACTCCCACTAATTTAATTAAGCAACGTTACAGCCGGCTGACTGGAGCCTCACGTGGAGAGATAGAGCAAGCGAGAGAGAGAGAAACAAAGAGGAAGAGAAAAAACAAGGAGTAAAAAGGTGTTTTATCAGCTTTGCTGTTTGTTTCTACAATTAGATTTTACTTCTCTGTTGGTTATAAGCAGGTCACAGGACTGTGTACAGGCAAATTTCCATTGTCCTGAAATGAAAAAGAAAATTGTCTCAGCTGTAAATGCATGAGATCAGTTAAACCCTTATAGACTACAGTGTATAAATAGATACACCACCACATAAAGGGTAACTGGTGCTTTTCAAAACAATATGAAAAGGATGGAAGCTACTTGGAAGTGACATTGTATTGTTAGTTAATAGTGAACAGTTAATAGAATAGATAATAGGTTTCTTGGTACCTGACATGATTGATTATTTTCCAACTTTTTTGTCTATCATGTTTTGGTTTCTTAGAGTTGCTGAGTGGGAACAAAGTATGTGTGTGCAGACAGAGAACTCTGCCTGTCATTCTGTACTTTCACTGAGTTTAGTGCAGCGTATCACTGTCACTGAGCCAGTAAAGTGATTTAGGTACACAGCCTCAGGTAGTGCTTTCCGATTCCAGCGTTCTTTTCCAACTAAGCCTCAATCAAACTACACAGGAAATCTGTGACTTATTCTGATCTGATTGATAAATGTGCTGTGTTATCCGTCACAGCAAATGTAATTGTCATTTAAATGTGCATATAGCCAAAACAAACAAATATATAGCACAATATATAGCACAGCTAAACATCTCGCTAACATATAGAAGCGGATGTAATGCCCACAGGCCTGAGGCATTAACCATTCAATTAAACAGAAAATGATTCATGGGAAACCACCAAGCCCAAAGGGAGTCTGGGACCTGTGTCTGCATTTCCTGGAAGGACTTTTGGAGGGAAAGTTGTGGAATGTTTTGGACATTTTCAGGAATACCAAAGAATAGAATTAAAACACAAGGTGTGTTGATCAGAGCTATATGTTTAGGAAAAGATTAATGCATTATCATACAACATGCATATAAGTGGAACTTATAATTCTGTCAACAAATTTGAACAAACTTTATTTTAATTTCGTTCATCGTGGTTGTTATGATGAATACCAAAAAAACTAAACATCCTTTGCAAACAAAGACATTACCTCAGACCCAATATATATGACAAAAACACATCGCATTATATCTATGGGCAAACACTGTATCGCTTATTATGTGACAATTACAACAGAAACTGGGCATAGAACCAGGATGTTTCCTGCACTGGGCACATTCCACAGAGCGTAGCCATAAAATCCTTATCATACGCCTATCACATTATGGCATATAGATGTGTAAAATGTTGGCTATGTGCCAGTTAACAGACACAGACCATGTAAGCGATATACACACACACACACACACACAGGCAAACATGTACAGCCCAAAGCAATGAAAGGACTTTAACATATTTATAGATGTTGTTACAATCCATTAACAGAAAAGCTTCATATTGTCTAAATGGTTCCAGTTTATAACTGACATTAAATATTTGCGGTCTGTTATCATGGCACTTTTGCGCCCAGGCTAGGCTTGCAGACACAGAGGAGACTCTAAATGATTTTATGATTATGTTTGGAGCCTATACCTGCATTAAACTGGGCAAATAACAGACAGTAAACCATAAGAATGCTGAGAGGAGTCTGACTTTTCTCTGAGCGATGGGAAGTGCATTAGCAGATAGAGGCTCACTCTGCGTGCTAGCAGACCGCGGGAGTCCGAGGGCCCAGATAAGATTACCCCTCTTGTGAGCGGTGCAGGGCAAAATGGGGCAAGCCTCCACTCCAAGCCAATTTTTGTGAGGTAAACCATGCATCATGTACTGGCTTCCACCACTTAAACATATACAGTTACTTATAGTTACAGTTACTTATAACTATAAATGGTTTGATCTGCTCAGGGTCAAGATGATTCTCATGGGCTGTGTTTACACCAGGGCAGGACAGAAGACTAAAGCAGCCCTTATAATGAAAAAATGGCATTTGTTCTTTTACTAATTTATGCCATTAAAATATACAACAGAGACGGCACAAGCAGGAATCAAATGCAGGGGTGTTGATCCCTGCATTTGATTCCTGAACATTATATCTTGAGATATAATGTTACAGTCAATACAGCCAATGGAAACAAGACACTCTAATTGTCATGACAACCGTAATGTTTAAAGAAGTGATAGAGCAAATCATTTTTTAGAAATGCACATGATATATGTGGTCTTAGAACTGCAACACAATTTTGAATCTTTAACCCTTGTGTGGTCTTAGAATTCTGTATACTAAAAGAGTAAAAAAATGTCACAAAACCTCTGAAACAAGCAGCTAAATTTAATTTCTATCCTTAAATCTGTTTTGCATGAAGAAACAACTTCATCAATCATCACAAACTCTGTAACTGTCTAGGTTTTAAAATGGTCATGGGTCATTTTTGACCCTTAAGACAACACACGGGTTAAGGTTCTGACTCTAGGCTGGATTATAGGAACAACATAGTATTGGTGAAACATCATGTGATGTGTCCTTGTGATTTGAGAACAGCAGGGGATTTCTTATTATGACAAAATACATTACCAAATAAGTTTGAACATGGAACATAATTGTAAATCAAACTGGTGTAACTAAATACAGAGACAGTCATAAGTGATTTTCTAATGGTGAGTCATATGTGTTCCATTTCTTAAACCAAAGAGCTCACAAAGATAGTGGGTGGTAAACATCAGAAAGTCTCAAATATGTCAATATGGCAGTAATGACATGACATTAATGATCAGAGAACCAGAACAGAGTAAGTTTTGAAAGAACCTCTCTCCCATTTTGAAGCCATTTTACTTTGATGGTAATTTGGAAGACTTTGGAAGACCTTTATGGGTGTCCGTCTTCTCAAGGGTGGCATTAGACAAGGGTGGAAAAAGTGGTTGGAACTTTCCACAACAAAAAAGTTAGGAAAAGAGGAAAGGACCAGTTGGCTAGTATGTTTGTTGACTGGTCATCAAGTTGCCATGGCAACCGCTCTAGATTTGAATTAAGGAGAGGCTGACCTGTTTATTCTGTTACTCAACCCACAAAAGATGCACAAACACCCTGGGATTAAATGTTCAGAAAATATTTGCAAGATTTGAGTCATGAACTAAAAGTACAATAACAATAGCAGCCAAGTTGCTGTAATAATAAATAAATAGTGTAAATAAATTTGACATTTGTGGGGTATTTGCTAAAAAACCCCACCATTGAGCCCTTAAAGGGACAGTTAATCCAAAGAGAAAATATATCTGCAAATAAAATCTGTCAATTTTTACTTTTCCCTTGTGGGGATGAAAATAAGAAAAGCATTTATGTGTATTTCTGTACATCTGCTTTACAGAAGGTTTGCATTCCTAAGCCCACAGAGGTGCTGATAATGTTCAGAGACTGTTGGCAGAGATGTGTGTGTATCTGGACTCTGTACAGTACATCATGGTACATCATAGAGACAACCACTTCTTATGGTTCTATGATGCACTTGGGCTTATAACTTGTATTATCTGTCCCTCAAGTGATATTCCTCCTACACACTTAATTGTACACGCATTATCAAGCATTTCATGTATCTACATTGTAATCATGTCAAGTGTGACATGTTCCCCTTGCAAACTAATTCTGAAGTTATGTTAATATTTAAATGCTACTCATTGTAATACAATACAGTCATATATATAATAATTTTCTTTTGTGTATTTTATTATTGTAACTTCATTTTTTAAGAAACACAAAACTTTACAACATCATGTTATTTCTTTAGTAATTTCAGCATTCGTTTAGCATGAAAAAAATTCCATTAGCCACAAAATTGACTTACTTTCCTCCATGGATCTTAGACTTTGTGTGAGAAATTGCTAATTTGTGTAATTCTTGCTAATCTTTGTTAATCTTACGTTAAGTTACAAATTATGTTGATTTTGATGACAAATTGCTTGTTATGTCACTTATTTAAGCATGATTTGAATGATTAGTTTATCCTTGCCCAAACCACCATGTATTGACTTACTGATCGGCAGTCGTATATATATATATATATAATAGCTATCAGATGTCTTCACAGTGTATTTATGTATGGTACTTTTTTTATTTTTAGGGCAAATTCAACTATGGAAAAGAGTGGCTAAGTTATTCTTCAAAAATTCTTCTATCTTTTGTGTTCTAAAAAATCACACTGACTCTCTGGGGGGAGAGTAAATGATGACAGAATTTTTTATTTTAACAGTAACAGTAACACATGGAATAAGCATAAATATGTTTGACTACTGCTTAAGCAGTGCGGCACCATGTTGCAATTACGCCACTGCAAGGCCCTTAAAACACTGCCTGTTTTTAGATGGTTTCCAATGACAGATTTATTCTTTATTAATGATAATGATACCCCAGCCACTCTATTTTCAGCCAGTCTTGGTTATTTCCAGACATATTTAGCACTGGCAAATCCGGGTGTTTTATTTCCACCGAATAGTTGAGGCTTAAAATCCAAGCTGAAACCACAGACCACACTATGGCACTACGTAATGCCTGATTAAAGAGGAAAAAAGTGGAGGCAGAATGCGTATAAGGCAATCCCTTCATTCTGTACACCGATGAAGCGAGTGGCTTGTCAGCATTACCAACCCCAAATGAGCTTAGCACACAGTGGATGAAGGCCAGTTGCCAGGTTTTTAGGGTAAAGATATGCGCAAATACACAGTATGTGATAAATCAAGACATTTACTCACTGGCAACCGGTCATGTACCATCTAGATATTTTTTAAATGGTCAGTCTAAGGCCTCAACATTCTGAGCATGTGACTATCAAAATGTTGTTATACAGCACATGTGACATCATAAACAAAACTTTATGATGGCCTAGCTTCTGAGCTATCATAACCGAAGCAGTTAGCTGATAAAATTTGATTCTTAAAACTTAATTGCATGCATATAAAGGCATGGTCATAATCTCTCTGTGCTCATTCACTGGGTGTGTCCCAGTGTCATTTAGATTTAGGGATCTAAATCCCTAGTTTAACAATTTAGTTCACTGTCCCACAGCTAGTACCGTCAAATTACCTGTAAATTTTCACAATGCACTGCAAATTGTATTTTGCTTACTATTCATTATCCGGTAATGCTGTAACCCCTTTAATCTCTGAAGTCGTCAAGTGAAAGGAACAAGAGTGGCATATTGAAGCCTATTGAAGTCACACTGACATCACCTGCAAAACTGATGATGTCATTATTTAAAAACTTTTTTATCAGATTTGATTATGATTTTTTAATTATTATTTTTGTATGATTGTCTGAATGACATGTATGTATGTATGTGCATGTGTTTAAAATAAAATAAAAATGCAGAACAAGCACACTTTTTAAAGGCACTGTAATATTTAATGGCAGGCAATAAAGTTATCAGTTTTATAAAAATTTAGATCATGGCCCTTGCTAGTATGTCAATTTGTTCCATTATATTGACGTGATCACTGTTAAATTATGTCTACAGCTTAAAAGATTAGATAAAGGTTTTTAAAAAGTACCTATATTTGTAAACATCGCTTCTTCCTTGTTGTAAGTTTCAGTTCTGTTAAAATGCAAGTAATCTTCACACAAAAACAGACTTCTTCAGCAAACAAGAGCAAAAGCCAAATACAGTACAAGTACAGTACAGTACTACGTAACTCATGTATTTAACTCTTACACAGGAATATACCGGAATTTGACTCGCCCACCAGATACGAGAACTTTGTTAGCAGGTTCAGGCTCTCTGCATGCAAGAAAAGCAGGAATTTTTGCAGAAATAAATCTTCCATGACTTACTATTGACTAATAAATGATGGGACAATAGAGCTGTGCCCCACAACGGTGTACTGTGTGGGTGTTGCTCTTCCCACCTTTGCTTATTTGGCTTAGTTAATTGAATAACTTGTTGTTCGGGACTTTCCAGCTCTGTGAGGTGCTAAAATGAGGCTTTAGTTTTTCCATCTGATGCCTTTATCTGCCATTAGGGACTGTCTGCAGGGTCACACAAAGCAGGTACTTCAAAATTTCCCACACCCTTCATTATCTTCCCAATTCCTCATTCCTTTGATCAAATTAAACGTTAAAGGCGAGGCTCACACTCTCCCGACTGTCCGTTCTCTAAATGCCCGATAATTGCCGCAGTACAAAGGTCAGCTCATTATGTACTTTGCAAATTTGGGCAACTGAAATCTTCCTAATACTATAATAATGTATATAACACTTATATACAAAGCCTGTAGAATCTTTTAATTACAATCTAGACAAAATTCACACAGAGAAAGAGTCAAACACTAAGAACAATATAAGCCCCTGCTTTTATGACGTTAACATATTCCCAAAGTGAGCAACAATCCTATTATATTATAATATTATTTTCTTTTTGTTGCCATCTTTTGAAGCATAAACATCACAAAAAACATTTATTTAAAAATAATTCTTTAAGCATAATTTTTAACACAGTTGTTTAGATAATTCAACTGGAAAAAATTGATTAAGATTAACAAAAATTTGCCATTGTTAAGTAGAACAAATTCAATCATTTGTGTTGATACTCAAAGCACAGGAATGGTAGACCCTGGCTGACAATCGCATCTGAAGCGATTATCTCGGAAGCAATCACATTTTATGTCAAGCAAGATAATGATTTACAGTAATGCAAAATAAAATAAACAAGAGCGTGTCCCAGACACAGTTAGGCCATAAATCCATGATTAATTTTCTACTGACAGTTAGCATTTATTATAAACTGGAACAATGTCTGTATGCCAACTAGGTTCCAACTATGGTGCAGAGAACAATGTAGGTCATAGTCTGAAAGATGAGTGAGATTTTGCCCTGCACTTGTTAGTTTGCTGTCTGGGCAATGACGTACAGCAGGGTGTGAGTGGAAAAGCTGTGTGGATTTTCAACAAGAGCGTTTAGTCACCTGTTGCTAATGGCCAGTGTGGCACATAGTGTGTAAATGACTGGTGGAGTTGATATTTTACGGAGCTTAGAATGCTGTTTACACTCGCCCATTTGTCACACATCCGGCACAGACGCACAATGTATTCCTAAATCTTAGGAAGTGCTTAACAGTATACATGCACCTAAACACAGACTGTACTGTGGAACTATCTGTACAAGTTCTTTACAACGGCCCTCCCTAAATCCAACCAAGACCACAAAGTGGACAGCAAGGCTACTCGGGTTTTTAAACAATTACAGAGAAAAGCGATGAACTCATCTTCCTGTAAATATACTGTGGTAATTCTTTGAGAGTCCCGGACATTGGAGATGTCAGAAGTTGTGTTTGGTAGATGATGTCATCCCTGTGCTTCATCCCAATCAAAACAACAAAAGTAAACAGAGAAGACGTGCAAAAATGGACCCAAAGTCTGCGGCCCGTGACTGACGCCATCAGCATCAAAGTTCAAGGAGGAAACAGGAAGTGAGGCCTCTAACATCATTCCACACCCATTAAGAGAACATACGCTGGATTCCTTAACAGGCAACATTATTAAAGGAATGGTGCACCCCCCTGAATTATGTAATTCATTTAACCACATATCATACTTCCTTGGAAGTCAAAAGGAGAATTTTAAATTGGGTACAAGTTGTTTTTTTGCATGCAGTTACCAGTAACTAGTTGTCCTTGACACATTCCTGAGAATTAATTAGAGAAATGTTTGAATCATGTTTGAATTAGTTCTTATTGAGTTAACAAATCAATAAATAATGATCAAATCATTGATCCAATTCAGAACTTGAAAAGTTCCAACCAAAAGGTTTTCAAGTCAACACCCTATTGAATTAGAAGAATATTAGTAGAAAATTACTTTGTTCAGTTTGTTACTCCACATAATGGTATAGGTTTATTCTTGGCAATTGCATCATATGGTGCATTTGCACCATTATGGGACTTGAAAAAATGCACCAGTACCCATTTAATGTAATTTCCTGGAAAAGAGTCCCTACTACATTCTACAACATCTTCACCCTTCTGTTCCAAGAAAGAAAGAAAGAATGTGGTCATGGCGTTGAATGATAATGAGAATGACATGAAGCTGAGAAATGCATGCAGTTTCCATAAGGTCAATTTTTGACATGACTGTACTTGTTGTTAAATGACAATTTTATACCAATTTACTATCAAAATTACAACCTGATTTTACTGTCGGCCTGATAAGACATTCGCAAAGAACAAATCACCGGTATTTTGAGATGCATGCACAATATATGTTTGCATAACCTAAGAAGAGCTTCTAAGTTTTCTCTACAAACTTTTTAACTTTTCCATCAAGCTTCACAACTATCTTGTAATACAATCTGTGAAAATACAGAGAGCAAAAGTGCAGAGAAAGAGCTATTTCATTCTTTTTCTCCCTGTCCATGCACTGCTCAGTGGAGTTAATTGTCGTAGGAGTATGAGGCTGCGTCTTCCTGTATGGGCGGTGGTTAGGTTTGTGGTCAAGTCAGAGACAGAAGGCTCCAGTTTGTAGCCCTGCAGAGACAAGCTACTGCTAACAGGCTGTCTTCATTTATTTAAAGATGGACAATGCGCTTGTACAGGAGAGGTCTGTTTTGTCATCTGTCAATCTTTAATGCACTGAAACTGTATTGATGTTCCAAGTTACTCTGCAACTCAGCGGCTACCTCAGTACAGTTAAACTGCTGAGGAATTGTCACAATGCCAGTTGTACATAAGGCTAAAAAGAGAGTGAAAGTCCACTTATGCGAAGAAAAACGGAAAGCCCACACATACACTTCACACAGGAAGTTCAAAGAGAAACCCAACAGGAAACAAGAAACATGATGAACTCACTACCTGACGACTAGAGTCTGAGTACAGCAGGTCTACAGACAACGAACACTCACATGTTCATTTTAAACACGCTTACAGACTTTATTGTACTAAAACAATTTCCAGATTAATTCAAACCTTTTGGAAAGAGAGGTCAACAACCAGTGTGTGTGTCTGTGTGTGTGTGTGTGAGATACTTTGACATTTTAATTTCTCTAGCAGTATGAGCCTAAGCATGTCTTACCGGATGACAGATGTCTGAGTTTTCCCGCTTAAAGAGAGGGCGGCTATACTGAGCGGGGGAAAATACCGCCTACCATATGCAGGACATGCAACTTCTGTCTGTCCATTAATTTAGATTAGTAATGGGTGATTAATATGATTCCAGTTGAAAGCTAGACATTTACTGAAACTTGGCAAAGCTGAATTTAAGACAAAAGACATGTGGGAAAAAACGTTTGGTCAGCAATATGCCAGCTTGTGTTTTAGAATAATAAGTGGACAATGAACTAAAAAATGAATGGTTCCCTCATTTTGGGACCTTTAAAAAAGGGGTTGTAGTTTTCTTTGATGTTTTCAATTATGGAAAATAAAAAAGTTCAAATGCTGACTTTGGGAGAGCACCCAAAATTTAAGGACTGAGAGTACACCATCTGTGCTTATGGATCAGTCATGGATGTGTTATTTTTCCCCAAATTACTTACAAGCAGGCCAAGACAGCATCTGCATTTACTGCGCTTATTTTGGGCGGGAAATCTGCAGATTGGCTATAAACATGCTAAAATCTGAATGGGCCTGAAGTTTAAGAATCAATTTTCTTTATTAGTTTGGCGTAACCATGTGCAGACCCCAAACCTCAAAAGCTTGCTTTTTAAAAATGGTGTTAATATGCTTGAAGAACTTAAATGTTGTTTGGTTTGGGTGAATAATTAAGAGAAACATAAACATAACATAAACCATAGATAAAAGGCCAAAGAAGCCATAAAGTTACTGGAGGTCATTGAATCTGTTTGTAACGGGTCAAAGACAAAGACTCATTGACTACTACATCTGTCACTTATGCCATCTACTCGGAGTTCCCCTTTTTCAACATGTACACGTCACTCTGTGGGTTTAATGTTGTTTTGCAACTGTGACTAATAACAATTTATATAAGGCACGGTACAGCACATTTTTGCTGACTAAAATCTCGTGAACCACAGCAGCTCACATGTTTATGACAGTGCTGCAATATCTCCGAATACAGATTTTTTCTTGAAATAAATCATTGGATGAAGCAGATTTTTAATGACAATGTGAACTGCACTTCACAAACTCATTTTGCTTCCGTGATGTAGCATATTTCCCATGATAAAGAAAGGTGACAAAAAAGTCATATACATACATATAAAGTGATTTAAAGTCATAACTGGAGTTCTAAAAACAAACTCTGACTTTAACACTCAAGCAGTGTCATTTCCGAAGCCTCAAAGTACATTTGCTCGGTGCTTGTCTTGGTTCAGTCTCGACTTATGTCTATTTTCTTGCTCCTTGTCGCCTTGGGTAATGTGACAGCCTGTTTGAAAAATGCACATAAATGCTGATCAAACTGAACTGTTTTCACTCAGCCTTGCTTTCACACTCATAACCTTTTCATTCAGGTTTGAATTGGAATAAGACCCGCTGAGGCACGAAGCTTTCGGCCTGCCAAAAAACCCTCTATGCATTCACCTCAAAGCAGTTGATTTAGACTGTAAAAAAACCACACAGGCCTAAATCAACAGGATTTATTTATGATTGCGCATAAAGACGCATTGTTAGGGATGCAGGGTGTGAGTCAGACATCACTGCTGCGAGTGGGACTGCATTGGTGCCGAGTTTGTCCTCTGATTAGGTCACGGATCCCGCTGGGGTTAATGCGTAACCTTCGCGGCTTACTGTGCTTGCCAAGTCCAGCAAACTTGAGCGGGAGTGGGAGGGAGACAGAACTGGCTCCTAATCAAATATGCTATCAAATCGTGCAACTTCCCGACCTCATTAAATCGTATGTTTGGCCAGAAAAAGGCCTGCACTGGCACAAAGGGGGTGTGTTGATGAGGTCACAGAAAAGAAACGCACACGCTCTCAACGCTCTCTATTTGTCTGTCTCACACACACACACAGATGTTGTGAAAGAACACCCGAGCACTTTATGTATGCATTCCTCTCCAAAACACACACACACGTGCACACAGAACTGTGTTAAAATTGTAAACTTATTCCCAGTTCTACTGCTGAAATGGCTGCTGTTTTTTTTTTGCAATGTAATACATTTGAACTTCAGTGGTTGGTGTGTGTGTGTGTGTGTGTGTGTGTGTGTAAGCCTGGCTGCTGTTATTTCTGGGCTTGAAGATGAGACTTGTGATAACTGCTCACACTTTGTGGGCAGGCTGACTAATAAGTGGTGGTTTAGTATGACTTCTGAACAGAAACACTCCACATTCAAGCAGAACACCTGTGAGTGAAACTTTTCTAGCCCACATTTGAGTATCTCTCATGAAATCATCTTTAAATTTCACCCCAAAACTGAAATGAACAAATACATTTTTTCATAGAGAAGCAAAGTCTATTTTTAGGACCATTAGGATTTTTTACAATGTAAAATTGCATAATTTTATTTATTAATCAATTTATAATTGCCATTATTTTCAATTGTGATTCCCCTTAAATATTATTACTGTATTGCTTTAAAACTACAATTATATATACTTTACAGCTTACAAATTGTAATGAGAATCACATTTATTTCCACATAAATAATAAATTGCCATAAATTTACTGTTAAAACAGAAATCTCAAAAAGGTCAACAGATTTCTATTCAATCTATCCATCACACTTCTGTCTGTATATTTTTATTTTATATTTTTTTGCCTCTGTCTTAAAGTAACAGTAACAGTAAATAAATAAAATTTTTATGTGAATTTGAAAAGCTATGTGGTTAAGCACACTCAGAACATACAGAAACTGTCAGTAAACAACATATGAGACATGACGCGACAACAGGCATCCAGACATCGATTTCATGTGAAAGTAATATTTAAGCCACAAGATTACCTCAGGGCTGTCTCACACCAACCCCACCTTCTAATGAGAGACCGAGAGAGGAAGAGACGGGTGTGTACTGTACACACTCTCCCTCCCTTCGCATCTCATGTCCAAACGGGGTTATGAGGCCATAGTAGGTGTTGACTAAACTCCATTGCCATATTGAACCAGGAAGGATGTAATCAACCTGCAGGCATGTAAACTGACATGCCAGTCAGATTAAGGGATACTTTGTTGTTGCGTTAGACTACAATAAGCTTCCTGAATGGCTCTGTCTAATGCTCAATGCTTCATCTCTGTTCCTGTCTTTTCTGACCATGTCCTGGGAAAGAAATTAAGACCTTCAGGCACTGTAATTTGTTTGCTAGACATAGCGCAACAGAATCGAACCCGCGTCTCGGGATGTGTTGAACTGTTTTACATTTAAACTACTTGTTAATGTTTAAAAAATGGTGTGAGGAGAAACAGAAGGGTGTGATGCAACTGTCTGGTGGAGCATGGTGCTAAAATCACCACAGTATATGGGTGTAATTCGCAGGGAATGCACGTTGGATAAAAAAGATCAAGCATGAATGCAATGTAAATGGTTCGGAATTAAAGCATCGGCCAAACATGTTAATGCAATGTATAAAAGCATTTTGTTCTTTGTGAACAGGCCTTGTGTCTCCATAAGTGTATCTTTGAACTATTTTCATCTAAAATATGCCTTTTATCAAGTAGATCGAGTGCACTTAAAGTCTCATTTTCATTCCTCAAAGACACCACAAAACTATGATCCTCATTAGGCATGTTATGAATTTGGCCCTGTGTGTCTATCGTTGACTTCAAAAGGATTTATACGACTAAACCATGAGTTAAAAACGTTGTCCTAAGGTCACAGGATAAGTGCGCAATGATGTCACCAAAGCATCTGAGGAAAATTCCATCACACATTCTTTAGGACTTCAGAGACAAAAATATTTGGTGACAGAGGACAGGCACTTATGAGACAAATGCAAAATGGAAACAAACAAAGAAGAATGTTTATTATAACGAGACAGCAGAACATGCGTCAAAATGGCAAAGGTTACAAGGCAGGAAAATGAGCCAAAACAAAGCCAGAGTGGGCCTGACAAGAGTGTCAAAACCAACTATGTGACCAACTATATTATGTGAATCTACTGTATCTGAAGGCTGACTGAAATGATGGAAAACACATGCAGAGGTGCATGGGAAACAGGGAAAAACAATTGGAAGAGAATGGGCAAGATCTTCTGGCTAAAATATCCACACAGATGCGTTTTGGTGTTGCGAGACATTATATGTACTGCTTTGAATGCGTCTGAAGAAAACTGAGCACCATATGGTTTAAATAGTTCAATCAAGTTAAATAAATGTTGGTATTGGGGTGCTGCTAGGAGAAATAAGTTGTACAACTTGTATGCTGCCAACATCTAATACAGGCCAGGATTAATAACCCACAGGTCATGGTCGGTTAGTTCCCGAAGAACTCTGTTAATGCTCCAACAGGCCTAAGTCATCTTGAGTTATGTGTAGATTAGTTGAACCAATAAAAAGCATATTAGAACGACACGTCACTTAAACATAATTAATGTAAGTATCAAACAGGGTTGAATGACTTTCTGTACATTATCTCAGATGTTAGCTGATCATTAGATTTGAAGTATAGCAAACCTTGCCTTCCTTTAAACAGACATGAACTTATATTCATAATGTTCAGCATTAAAGCAGAGTAGACGCTGTTGTATGGCTGTTTATGAGTCTGTGTGGCTTGCTCACTGAGACGTTAGAGGCTAAATTTAACCTCACAAAAACACATCAATTTCACAATGTTTGCTGGAGTCTGAGCCAACTACCCCGTTACATATAAACCATCCTTTATTTAAATCAAAGAGGTTTTTGTCAGCTTTTTTGATATTTACACTACTGCTGCTTGAAAGTAACAATTATGTGGCAATAAGAAATTTGTGGGCCTCCGACTGTTTATTAAAACTCTAACAGATTCACTGAACCAGGTCTCCATCAATGGTTTGTTTTTGTAACTTGGGAATCTGACATATTTATGGGGTCATTTAATAAGAAATCAAATATCCTTGACCTTAAATCTTAACGTATAAAAGTTAAATTTATTACGAAAACATACTGTAACTTTAAAATCTCAAACCTTCCCCCCAACCCAAAAAGAGCATTGAATCTAGGCTGTAAAACTTTCCTGAAGTCAGAAACCCAAATACATGAATGCATGACCACCCATGTTTACACGTCAACAGTGCCAAAATTCAATGCCAAAATTTAGAACCTGGTTCCACCCAATCACAATGAGGTAAACAGGAAGTAGGATGGATCTATGTAGCCTAAACACCAGCAGAATGGACCATAGGAATACAATGGGAAGATTCAGCAAACCTAACGCTGTTTCTATAGCGGTTTGTATAATGTTAACTTGAACTAAATATTATTCTGAAAATGCAAACCCTCCCACAATGTAATTTAGGCTTTGCTAATGGAATGGAAGAATTAAGCGATGAGGCTGTACAAACAATACCGGACCTGAGAGAAAACATGCAAGAAGGTGCTGGCATTTAAATCTTTAAGAACCAGAAACAGCCATTTATTTGTAAGGGTCAGAAAAAGGTGAAAAATACCCTTCAAGTAACATTATAAGTGGACCTCAGGGGAAAAATAAAATGGTGTAATACAACTGAATGACATGACCTCATTAAGGGGTTCTGTCATTATTTGCTCACCCTCATGTCGTTCCAAACTCATTTGACTTCCTTCCGCGGGACGCGAGCGGTACAATTACAAATAATGGGGAGGCAGGCATTCAAGCTTTAAAAAGAACACAAAAAGTCTCATAAAAGTATCATAAAAATATCATAAAATTAGTAGGTATGAGTCATTGTGCTACATTCCAAGTCTTTTGAATTAATACGATTTACACTGTGTGAGGATCAAACCAAAGATTAAGTTGTATTTATCTATAATCTATCTGTTTCCTTAACTGTGAGATCACTGAGTGAGTTAAACGCAAGAACCAAGTAAGTCCAGTTAGTAAATAAACCATTTAAAGCAATCTGTTACATTTGCCTCTTTATCGCCATCTCTGTTTGAAACATAAAATTTGCAAAACTTAACTTGCAGGGTTGTTTTCCTGAATCACAAATTGGCATCCTCAGCAAACACATGCTACACGGTTGCCAGATCCTCTTCTTTCTGTTTACAGATGTGACATAATCACACAGATGAAGTTAAACTCACATATTTGGCGAAATCACACCTGACAGCCTAAATTATAAATCATTATTATAAACATACCGTTGTGAATCAGGGAGGTAATGATGCCAAATCTGGCATCATTACTTCTCGCATGAATTATTAGGAACATGCCAGGGCAGATGGGCTACTTTTACGGTCCTTTTATGGCACTTCTGCATCCTTTTTGAAGTTTGAAAGCTCCAGACCCCATTAATTATAACTGCATGTATAAAAAAAACCCAACCGGTTCATTCTTCAAAATCTCTCTTTTTGTGTTCCATGCAAGAAAGAACGTCATGTCGTTTGGAATGACATGAAAGAGAAGCAAACCATGACAGAATGTTCATTTTTGGGTGAACTTTCCCATGAACGTGAACCTTTGGGTAAACCGGAGGTCTCCAGCAACAAGATTTCATCTGGAGTTCTTTCTGTTCTTCTAAGCGCAGTTAGAACCTCAGTAGGAACATAGGAAAAAGATCTCAAACGTGGCACAGCGGTGACCTTCCGAGCTCCGGCATGTGCCCTCGTTTCAGACATCCTGAGCATCACAGAGGCATGCGTGTGTTTGCACTTAAGGGTTTTTCTTATTTCTTTCACCCTCTGCCGCTTTTGTTTTTTATGTTGAGGGACATGGTCAGAAGCTGCTGTGATCCGACTGCCTTGATCCTCGTACACTAGAGACAGTGCTGTGCTCGTTTGAACCAGCCCAGAGACGACTTCAAAGAAAGACATTAATGACTAACAGAAAAGGGAAGTATGTCCTTTTCCATGTATTGTGATCTTTCAGTTGAGAAATGCCCAACAGTAGTGGAGGAGTGACAAAGAGAAAGAGAGAGACTATAAAGAGAGAGAGAGAGAGAGACTATAGAAGCTATATTTACATATATGTGGATCTCTCTCACTCTTAAATGTTATTTTAATAAGAGGTAGATAGAAAAGGAGAGAACAGCCACATCTGTGGAGCATTTGTCTGTCCCACACCCAATGTTAGACACACCAACAAACAAAAATACAGCGCAGCACAGTGAATACAAACTATGAATCACTGATGTACACTAAGAGCTTTACTCATGCACTAAGATTCAATGCTTTGCTTTATGCCTAAATTAGTGTACGCCCTTCATAAACCATTTGTTCATATCACACTATAGTGTTAGTCTTAAATACCCCCTGCAGTTTTAAGTGCCCTGTCATTAATTTCACACCCTATATCACACCCTAGATTTGTATTGTATTGTTTTATTGGGTTTAAGGTTGCATTACAATAAACTTTAATTTGTCTTGGGTGTTTTAGAAGTATATTTTACATTTAGTTTCTATCCCTGTTCAATGTGTGTTTGTTGTATGCTTGTGGCCATCAAGCTATAAATATTTTAAATAATTAAATAGTGTTTTATATCTTAACCAATTCAACATCTTTTCAAATGTTGAAACTTGCAGCCCCCTGGGGTACATATAATCCGTTAGGAATCACTCAGCACATTTCGACATTTCACACATACAATTTGTCACGTACAGTGGCACCCTAGAGTGTTCAGACACTTAAGCAATGTATGAATTTCATTGCATTGGAAAACTGGTGGCATGTGAAAACAAATGATGCAATATCTTTTCTCAGAACAAACGGTTCTTTTATCATCAAATATTTATGCCATTTTATGATCATCTTTAGCCAACTTGTCTGAAGGTCATTTTGTAGTTGATGTATAAAATCATTTACCCTCAGTTAACACTAGATAAAAATTACTTCATCAAAATAGCTATGGACACATTTAGGTAACCTAACAATGAACAGTCTAAATGGTAAAATTTTGACCGTTAAATTATTCAAAAACAAACTTCTGTTAAAATGTTTCATACATTAAAAGTGTATTTATACTAAATTTCTTTTAAAATAAACACCATTTGGTTTGACATTTTATTTTATTGATGTAAAGACCTTCACGCACACAGAGATACTTAAATGAGGCTTAAGTGTCATTTTGGCGCCACTGTATGTGAAAGAAAAATAACGTGAAAGAAAGAGAGAAACACAGAGGGGGTGAAATCTGAGCCGTTTACTTTCCCAGTCAGACAGGCCTGCTGCTGACTCAGTGCGAGTGATTCACGCTCCTCTAGGGTTCAGGGCGCTCCACAAGAAAACCAGCATTTAACCAACATCTGCCCAAAACACACGTCCATTCAAAACCATCTCTGACTCCACCGCACAAAATCATACATGTATGTGCATCTAATGACAATCCAAGTTTATACACAATGATCATGTGGTTTGAAGACCTAGCATTTATCTGGCTGTGGGGTAATCAGTCACTTTGGGGACCCGAGAGCAGGATACACAACCTCTGCGGGTGGAGAATCTGTGGGCGGATGTGCAGCACTAGAGACACGCACACTTATGCAGGGAGGATAACCACTGTCTGAGGCCTGCTAGATTGCCCTGTGGCACCATAAAATCACACTAGCAATCAGAGTGAATTGTGGGATACCGTTGCTCTTCTGTCCTGGCTTTTGGCATGAACTCACTCCCACGTGCAGTCATACAGAGAATAGGGTGCTCGTAATTGGAGGAAAAGAAAAGGTGGAGGTTTAGGACAGAAAAAAGACAATTATTGCAAATTAGAATCAAGACAGATTCTTGTTAGTCAGATGAAAAAAAAATAAAGTTTATGTGATACAGCTAAAACATTGCTAACACCCATAATTTATTTCAAGATTTGGAAAGACAGCATGCAAACAGCCTGCCTTGCGTCACAAGTGCCCTGGCAAAAAATGACTTTTAGTACAGTTCGGTCTAGCCATAGGGCAGTAACATTTCAACATGAGGTTTAGTGAAGGGTCAATACATTTCCTTCTCACACACAAACACACACACACACTCTCACCAAAATCCATTTGGTAATAAAGTTGTCCCGAAGGCTTTTCCAAAATCCTGCCACAGAAAATAGGCTTCTCTCAGAATATTCCTATAGCCTTACTGTATAACAGAGCTAAAGCGGTCAGGCAGGTGAGTGTGCCAGCGTACGGCAGGCTGCGAGCAACAGCGCGTCCCATTTCTGTCTCATTCGTCAGGAACACTGCAACAGCCCTGAGCCGCCTGCTCTGGAGCGCGGTCAAAAACAATATAGAATGTAAAATGTGATGCTGACATAACATACAGATCCCATGCAGAATTTATGGCGGGAGAGGCCCCTTCCAGTGCTTTTCATTATCCCTTTTAAACATCAAAATACCATAACAGAAGCCAAGAAGTGTCTCTTTTCGCTAAGAGCAAAATGTGCAAATATTAAGAAAAGTGGTGTGTTGAGAGAGGGGCCGAGAAAGAAAGAGAGAGAGCAAAGCTAATCCGAAACATGAAAGAGCGGTACGGTAACACAAATAAAATAAACTAACCGCACAATTAGGGCCTAAGCTTTCAGTTTCCTCTCTGTTATAAACAGAAAAATGACAGGAGAACGAACATAATTACTCAATTCCTGCTCTTCAAAGTTTACATGGCATGTTAAATCCTTTTCCACCTCTTTTTTTATGGCAAATCTCTTGGATTACCTCTTTAGCATGAATATCAAGCAAGCCAAGTGGCAGAAAACGAGAGCTTTGGATAGTCTTTCCCTTCCTCTATTGAAAAACGACACTTGAGCATTAAACTAAGCCACAGATAATATTATTCTGCATCCGATTCATAAATATGCATGCAACGCTCTGTTTGTATAATCTACAAATTAGAACAAAAACTCGACGACGCCCGCTGTAGGTGAAAGGATTCTCGGAGGGGAACTTACAAAATCCCTGTGAGGGTGCCACAGTGTCCAATACATGAGGAACAGGCCTGCTGACCTTTTAAAATAGCTTGCTTTTAAAATAGCTTTTAACTGTAGATTTCTGTCCTTGCGGTAGTCAACATACATCCTCTGTATATGTGAAAATAAATTCAGCAGCCAAATTTTGTAAGAAAACATGGCAAATGTGACAAGGCACCGAGCTGAGTGACCAATGTTCCCCAAATACATACTGAATGAACTCATTTTGTTTTAATCAGATGTGTGTGTGTGTGTCAGATGCTGGCAAGAAGCCATAAAGACTGTTGGACATCCGTGGTTTGACAGGTTTACAGTGGTAAAGGGATTATGGGACCATTACTCCCACAAACCACCACATTACTGCATTAGCTGAACTCAAGGGCACCACAGTGCCACTTTCTTACTGTAAATTTTCTATACTGGTTTCTGGGGACATGTATGTCTTCTAATGGGTGGGCCATGTCTCTCTCTCTCTCTTTCTGTGTGTTTTTCTGATGAGCTAAAGAACTAACATCATGATGTCATATTTTGCACAGACAAACTTTTCCTCAGCAAGAATCAAAATCGAAGCGCACAGATTAGAACCTACAGCTGCATTGAAAGATCCAGATATTTTATTATCCTATTCTGGATTCAAACCAGCAACAACCTGATCCCTTTGGGCTGAGCCCTTATGTTACTACATATCATCATTTCCACTGCAGGGCTCTTAGCATGCCAATCAAGCAACAACTCCTGCTGTGGTTGACTGAGTATCATCCCTCATTTCAAACTAAGCTGAACAAAACACACACTTTATCTCTCTGCATGAGCACACACACACACACACACAAACACACTCACTCATACACATCTTACACACACTCTCTATCACACACACACACAAATATAAGGTATAAGGGCTTATTATGAGAAAGAACCAGGTGCCAGATCAAACCTCTGTTTATAAAAGACACACGCCATTGGCCCTTGGCTAAGTGGTGATGATATTTTTCTTCAGTCTAAACAGGACCCTAACTGAGCATGTTTCTCTCGTCTTCACAGGCTAGTCAATGACAGACGTGCAAAGCTTGATGGGGAAACTCCGCATGTCTGTAGATAGAATTGAAACTCCACCCCCGGCCACTTTTAGCTCCAATGACCAAGCTTAGTCAAAGGGCCAGAGAGTCAACACTGCCCCCTTCTGCCGGCCTGGATAAACCAAGTACAACACAACAAGTTTAGACATGTCCCAAATGGTCACATGACCCAAGGTAATAAAACACAAGTACACAAGACTTCTGTGTCCTATTATTTGGAACAGGGTCACATTTTATTCAGTAACCAGTATTTGTGGTGCTTGCATGCAAAATGTTACCCTGAGTACAGGTCAAAGACTTAAACAAACAGAGGCTCTCGATAGGTTTACCTGGAAAGAATCTGAATAAAAAAATACATAAAAATGACAAGAAACTGAAGCCAGTCTGTGGAAAGCAAAGCTAAGACATAAAGTTCATAAACATATCCTTCAACTCTCAATGTCCTGTCAACAACCAGCCTGGTAATGTCTTTCTCAAATGTACAAATGAAGAAAAAAATCTCTGCTTTGCTCCAAATGTGTACTCCCCTAATTGGATGTTATATTTCACTCTGTTCACTGCTTTTGTTTTCAGTTTTTTCCCCAAGCAAAAATGCATTGAGGTTAGATCAGGCCTTGGCAGGGCAGGACAGTAATATTACTGGTGGACTTCAAAGTGTGTGACAAACAGCCCATATATCACAAATATCACAAGTTTCAGATTTAATCTCACAACCTTTACTAATGTCTTGATGGAAGCCATGTGTGTTTGTAAATACTGAGGCTTTAAAAGGTATAGTTCACCCAAAAATGAATATTTGGTTGTTTGTATGCACCCTTAAGTTGTTGAAACCCAAATGACTGTTTCTTCTGAAGAACCATCAACACCCTTTTTCCATACAATGAAAGTAAGCAGCAACTAAAGCCATTAGTCACCATCACATCTCGTTTTGTAATCCATAAACAATGACATGAGGACGAATAAGTGATGACAGAGTTTTCATGTTTTGGGTAAACTTCCTTTAACTCTTTCCTTTCCTCACAAAAACCAGACTTGACCTTCATTCAATCAATATTGGCCTGTTTAAATTAAAACAAAGGGTGAAAGGCTAAACATGCTAATATTTTATGAGAAAAAAACACATTTGGTAATAGTTGGAAGCCTGTCTGGACGGCTGCCTTTTAGAAGAGTACATGGAGTCACACTTTCTCTCGAAAAATAAAATTTCCCTCCCATTTGTGCACATACTTTTCCAAATGCTACTGTTTCATTATGACATAAAGCTGGAGTTATAGGTGTTATTGTTTTAGATAAGAACAATCAAAGTCAATTTTATTCAACAGTTCTTATTGAGGTCAACTTTGGCTGCTCCAACTTTCCATACAATGAGAACTTTTGGGTGAAATTGTGGTGGGGAATCAGAATGACTGAAAGATGACAACTGATACAGAATCATGGAATCTTTGCTTTACATACAACCTTTGTTTTACAGCTGTGAGAAACCAGTAATTGGAAAACAGTGAATGTTAAAAATCCCTCACTTAACTGGTTGTGAAACTCACATTGTGCAGCACTCACTAACAAATGTTGCCATGCCACTGTCACACAAGAAGCTTGAGTATTTTGCTTATTCAATAACAACTGCAAAACATGCAACCAGAACGCACTGCAGCAGACTCTGCTAAAGATTTCATGAGCATCAGGCATGGCTTGTAACATGATCTTCTATTGTCCAGCCCAGCAGCCTGAGAGCGCTGCAGAGTGCCTGGTGTGGAATAATTTACCACAAGGGCTCAGGCCAGACTCCCACTTTCTCTCCCAACTTCATCCTCCCGTCTCTATTAATTCCCAAGTTCTCATGAAAACCTCAGATTCATTTGCATTCATGTTAACCTTACATCCCACGATCCAACAGCTGACATTCACACTGCAGGCCTGCAAGTCCAGTGTTACTGCAACCAGGACCTAAACGGACAAGTTAAACAAACCTGAAAGGTTTGTGAGCATTGCTGCTTGTTTTTTTTTACATTTAATGGATAACTTATCTGCTTTATAAACACAGTTTTTTCCTCTTGTAACAATTAAATTCTCTCCTTTGCTATTTCATTGACTGGGATCCATTGTAGGGTCAGTGTAACCCACTAGGTCAACCTGAAGTTCCTCAAGCTCTTTTTGGGGGGTTTGTCTTGTACTTCAGTGCAGATGGGAATTTTTGTTGATTCCAAAAGGGAAGGTTCTGGCTGTGAGAATTGTCTCAGGCATGTGGGCAAACAGCCTAGGTTGGCTTCTCAAGCGTCTAGATTTGATGGATGGAGCTGTTTTACCTAAAGAAACATAATTTAATACTTGTTGGGTGAGTTCCATATAATGGCAGTAAATCATGACTCACACTCTATCTACAAAAAAGGTATATAGATTGATAAATATCATATCTCATCATCCAGCAGTAAACCTGCGAACAATTCTACACAGAATTTTAATGGCAACATTCGCCAGCAGGATGTTTTGTGAGTTTAATTAATGTTCTTAGCATGACATCTGCAGAAATTAAAGATGATGAGAGGTGGTTTGAGTCCTACACAAAAATACACTTGAGATGAAGGTTGCGAGTTGACCACCAGGTCTGCTGAAGCAAAAATGCTTCATTTTCCCACCCGGCAGATATCTGTTTCCTATCCAATAACATTCCCGAAATCTCATCTAGTGGAATTAACTGTTGTATTTTTTCAAGCCAATAAAATATAGTACTTCAGTTCTGGTTCAGGATGGGTCGGTAAAGTCCAGCTGGGTTGCCTGGCCTTTACAATCGCTCATAATAGCTGCATTCATAATAGATGGATGAAAGCATGTGGACACAAAGTTGAGAAAACAGACATTGGCCATATGCTGGTAATGACCGAATCAAAGGAGGGTGGACACTGTCCTTTCACAGATGCATGTTCTGTTCCTCCATTTTCCCTCAAAAACACCCCCTTAATGGTGCATGAGTCTTCCCATAAACCAGAAGCTTACCTCTGCTACCATATGGCAAAGACAGATATACTGACACAGATGCAATTATTCAGCTTGTCCTTTGTCCTTCTAGCAGCTGCACAAACATGAAGAATGCAAACCGAGTAAGAGCTAAATGGAGGGAAACATCAGTATCAAGACTACAGGTATTACAAATTTAAAGTGACAGTCTACCCTCAAAATGAAAATGAAACTAAAACTATTTACTTTATGTTGATCCATTTACATTTGCATATTCATTTGGCAGATGCTTTTATCCAAAACGACTTACAGCAAATTCAACATCTACTTTTTTATCAGTACTTGTATTCCCTGCATTTGAACCCACAACCTTTGCACTGCTAACAAAAAGATATATTGTGCTCTATTGTGCTCGAATGCTCTGTTGCTTCCTTTAAATTAGAATTTTTAAAAACAATGCAACACACTGTTGATGCATCATAAAACTACAAATTCCAAGCCTTCTGAGGACATATAATAGCTTTGTGTAAAAACTATTTCCTGAGAATCGTTTGTCTTGGCTCTTCCTGACACCAAGTAGCAACAGACATGTTTTCTTTTGTCTGAATCTTTTTGTTTTGTGAATGGGCTCTTATAAACGTATTCGTTTAGGAGGAAAAGTTATCAATGACAAAAGTATTCAAATTTCAGCCTGCAGTTTACATATGGCTATCAGATCATTTCAGAAGACTTGGAATATAGCTTTTGAGCTTCAGCCCCATTCATTGTACAGTTAGAGATTTTCTTTATAGCTACACAGAGGAAAGGTCTAGCTACACAAGGTCATACAGGTTTGAGGTGACATGAATCTGAGTATTTGTGTTATCTCTTTAGGTAAATACCTTGGTGTTTTCTATGATGCTAGATGACAGAACCCCAAGGCATTGGACATCCTATTTTGGCCTCATATAACATATCTATATTTTCAACATTGTAAAAAAAAAAACGCAAGCCAAAATGAGGACAACAAATAGAAGATTATAGGGGAAAACTTCCCATCAGTCTAACTCCAACGAGACGCTCATTACATGTCTTCCTGATCAAAACCAGATTTTTCAAACCACTCCTGCTATCAGAACAATATAACTTGGCCAGATCGAAGGACAAAAGGCTTTAGAAATGTAAACCACTGGCGATATTATCACTCCAATAACACGCACGTTTAGTCCAATAACTATTTAGTGACACTCGAGGGCTGAAAAGCAGGTTGAGTTTCCATGACAGAGAAATCCAGGCAGCAAGCTCTGTTTCTGTTTACAACTTGGCTCAAGAAGTTTAAATCCCTGTCAAACAAAACATTCTCTTTCTGTCTTTTAATGCTGCTTTTGCAGAAAATTAATTACAGTGTCCACCTCGTCGGGGTACGGTGAGGGCATTTTTCCCTGCACCACTTTCCATAACAACACTCACGGCTCTTGGGAATACACTGGACTGGAGGGGTTTTCATTTGGCATGGATTCATTAGAGGAAAAAAGCTGGATCGCGTCCAAAGACAATATTTGTCAGAGAAGCCTCAATTCAGACCCAACGGTGTTTATTAAATTGGGAGCTGCTGTACTGCTTTTTCATTCTCTGATCTGTATGCGCTTTAAATCGGTTTCAGACTGAATCTAAGAGTTGCTCTTTTTTTCTCTTGCTCTGCAGTCCCTTTCAAGTCTGTCGTAAACAGCTGATCAAAGAAGTTGTGTTTTAATCAGCCACAACAGATGTACTGTGTGAAGTCAGATGACCGTTGAGTGTTACGTTTTGGCTTTGAGTCAGTCTTTCTGATGACTACTGACATCTAATCAATCGATATTATGAAGGTACCACTGTCTGAAACAGAGGAATGCTAGTGTACGTAAAGTGCATCTTTCCTTTTATCTGCAAATAAAGTGGTGCAGTGGTACACTGTATATGTGCTGCCAGCAAGTTAAATACCAAACAACACAGCTCAAGTTTATTGTTGTGTTGACAAATGTTTTAACTTTTTTATGAATGAGGTTAAATCTGTGCTAAATAACTGATCTAGGGCCAGCCTCACCAGCTCAAAGCTTTCACCCCAGGGAGCAGGAATCAAACCTGCTCTGCAAACAGGAACCTTCAGCCACAGCTGAGAGGGTCGGAGCGGATTCAAAGTCACTTGATTGGGTAAGAACTAACCATGGAAACATTTAAAAACCACAGAGGACTTTTCAGATACTTGAGCAGGCTGTTTGTAGGGCTGTTTAGCACCATGTTCAAACATCCAGTGCTTCCTTTATGCCATGCTAGAACCTTTTAAGAGGCCTTATGCACTTGGCTTACAAGCCACCTTCTTATATGGCTGAAACGGTTCCTGGCAAGTTCTGCAGCACCTGCAGAACTGGAGCTGGACAGAGGAATAAACATGATTGCATGCTCAGAACTGGGTCAACAATACTGCATCCAGCACACTTCCCCAAACAAACTTGAATACTCAGGAAACGCCCCTTTTAATACAAAACACAAAGCCTACCATTCGTGTACTTGTGTCTGCTGCACGTTAGGCCACAAGTGTGCATGGGTGTGTCTCACTCCAAGCCTGTATGTTTACTTTTTATGGTACACGTGTCTGCTGTGTGCGTGTGTAGTGAGAAGGGCGTGCGTAATGTTATGTTTCAGAGCTTATTCATGAGATCATACACACACAAACACATGCCTTTGTGTTTGTAGTTTCTTGTTTGTAGTGTCGAGTTGCAGATTTCGCTGCTGTCATCTCATACAGCCAAGAACGTCCTGAGGAGGCCTGACATTAGCACTAAGTAGTCGTCTTCAGGAGAGGTTACCAAGGCCATTGCATGCTTTCTATATGATCTGTCAGTCATGTTCTTACACCAATCACGGTGAAAACATGTCTGAAGTGTTTAACTGGTTATTCAATGCAAGATAAGCTGGATCAACAGCATTGTTGATCCAAAAAATGCCCACTATTTTAAAAGTTCCATTTATTCTTATTGTAAGTACCTCAATGTAATTTAAAAATTTTCTAACAAACATCAGTGACAAAAAGAAGAGAAACTACAACCACAAGCAACAAATTAAAGAGCGTGACTCCGTATAATGTTCAAACCACTTCTCATTTGAGTGTCGCGATACAGCAACACTAACTGGGCTTTTAACAGGCCTCACAGTGGCTGTTTGGTATTTAAAGATACAGCAGATATAATTGAATTCTCTTTCAGAACATTACAGCTTCACTCAAGCATTTCATTGGCTGTTCAGAAGCAAACACAAACCAGACAGAGCCGAGTGAGGTGAAACAGGAACTACGATTTGACCTATTTGACAGAGTTCATTTCCTGTTTTGCCCACTGGCAGAGAGAGACGCGTGAAACGAGACACCAAAACAGTGTTAATCATTGTGGCTGCAGAGAGCGGATGTCACAGCAACATATAATAACAGCAATATAACAAACAATAGCAGCACATGTTTAGCGTTCTCTGAAGACCAAAGTGGGCTAAATGGCAAACTTCTACACGTTTTCCTGTTTAAAGTTTAGCCAGCGTGTACGCGTTCAACAAGCTGAGGTGCTCCCTTGGTGGAAAAAATAATTTGAATCAGCTTTAATCTAGCCCCGCCCACTACACAAAGCCCCCCCCACACACCTCACCTACAGTATCTGTTTTTGACCCACCTATCGTACGTCAAAGTGGTTTGAATTGCTCTGTGTTGTGTTAGTAGAAATTGAATGGAAAGCTTTTAAAATAGTTGTTCCAGTACATTGCCTTCAGAAAGCAGTCTGTTTTAAATCCAGTCAGACAGAGCTGGTTTCTGCTTTTATTCATACCTTACATTTCTAGCTTTAAAAACATACCTTAACGCTTAGTTAGGAAATTACCGCTATATGTAATAATAAGCTGATAATTATTTAGCTACTGGCTGCTTTGATTTAACAGAACTTCACTTAGTATGTAACTAAACAGAAGCATGTAAAATCTCACCATCAAATAAACTGTAAGAAAAATGTGTATACGTAGTATATTCAATGCATACTATACTATATATTATGTATATACTTACATTTAAAGTATTTATCACACACACGTGTGTGTATGTATATATATATATATATATATATATATAGAGAGAGAGAGAGAGAGAGAGAGAGAGAGATGCACACACACACACACACACACACACACATATATATGCTTCTAAACACATACCATCTTTAATTCATTTCATGCTTACTTTGCCATGTCTCTTTTGTGTTCAGTATACTGCAAAAGTGCCTCAGAGGGGGGCATAACTCACAGCTTTATCACCTTTCATTTGTGTAAATGTCATAACTGATGTAAGATGTTTAAACTACAGCTCAGAGCTGTCTGCCCTCCCAGAGCGCCTCAGTGATGCAGCAATATCCTCACCTAGGGCAACGTAGTCCAGTCAGTTCAACTGACACCCAGAGTCAATTCCAAAAAGACTAAGGGACCTTTTATATAAAAACTAAATAATTAAGAGCTGCGAATCTGTTCAGGCACTGTGATAAGGTTTGTCTAATGGGGTAAAGGAGGTTCCTTTAATAACTATAACCAGGTCTGTCTGGTCCAATGGCCAGTAAGAACTCCTTATACTGTATGTGGCCAATTAAATGCATGTAGCAATTATTACAGGTTCAGGTTTAATATTCAAATTAGGTTTAATATCAAGCCTGAAGAAGCTGCTTATAGTTTGAAGTCTTCAGTTTGCTATGCAGCACCTCTGAAGACAGGCTGTTTATCAATGTTGTCTGAATGAGAGATGACTCATATTTTGCTCATGTGGCATGGCCACAATAAATTGGCAATGATCTAAGGCTAAATAGTTGCTTCACATGCAAAACATTACAATAAGAAACACGTTTGTAAAGCTATATATATACTGTATATATATGTGTGTGTGTTTAAATCATTAAATATTACACAATATAATATTACACTATATGTGCAAAACATATTGTATAAATATGTGTGTGTGTGTGTGTGTGTTTAAATCATTAAATATTATACTACTTATTGACTTACTGGTTCTGGTCTTTGGAAATCTAATGGAAGTCCACCTATTTTCACACATCACAGTGTTTTTTGTATAAAAACGTCCAGGTTAAAACTTTGAATCCCAGACTCCAATGTTGTCTCACACCTTTGCTCCTCACTGTACAATCATGGGCATTAAATCTTTTTGTTTGAGGTAGGAGTATTTACTAGTGTGTATGTTAACAGCCACCTGATCTAAGGTCAAAGGCCAGATTTGGTCCACTAAAAGACAAGACAGTCCACTGCGCACAGATGTCAGACAGCAGCAACACACTCACACTGTTTCCCGCAAGGGAAATTTGTTACACACTTCCAAGCCACCTGGCAAATCCTGGCAGATCCTTTCCCTGTTTGGAAAATGAGGCATAATCTTACCAGTGAACTTATGGCTGTTGAATGCTTCATATTTGAATAAAGGCCTATATAAGCAAAACTACAACTACACATCTCCTCAGATAAAGATCTTTTGGCTGCATAAACAGATCCAAAAATCTACAGTATCCCAATTCTACTTACACAAACACACTAGTGCAAAAACCATTTCATTTTAAATGGTCTATGCCACCTCTCCCAAAAGAGTTAAAACGTAACTGTAACTGTTGACATTTGTAAAATGAGATTTCGCTCATTCTTTGGCTGAATAACAACGCCTCTGGTTATTAAATCAAAACACAGAGTTCACGGAGTCAGTGAATCAAATTGTGCACGCATTTCAAAGCGCTATTGAATTATATCAGAGGTCCTGTGTAGCTAAAGCGCCCCCTTGTGACAATTATGAAACTAGCAAAGTGTTGGGTGAAAATAAGGGCTGATCCCAAACACTTTGTTTTTCATCCTTTTGACACTTCTGGGCAGCAGGTAAAGAAACAGAGGTTGTTTTGAAAGAGTCAATGAACATAATATGTTTTACCGGACAGAAGCAGTTTCCATGGAAAACTAGTCATTTTAATGGGAAACCTTGTCAAGCTGCATACGATTTTGGGCTGCATGAGGCTTGAATCTCGGGCCTGGAAAAGGTGTGTTTTAGTTGTAATTATCCTTAAAAATGCACAGCTGGATTTAATGGCAGTAAAACAGCAGCAACAGGTGTGTCTGCTGTTAAGGTTTGCTTCCAAGTCAGCCCACAAAATCACACACACGCATGGCCATAAAGTCACTACCTCACACCGAGGTGCACACACACACACAAACACACACACACACACTGCTCCGAGATCACATGCACTGTAGCTAAGTTACAGTATAATTACAATCCCCGCAGCTGGCAAGCAACGCAAAACTGTTTAAGCGGTTCCTTTAGACTGTAGACTAAACAAACAGACTACTAGCCTCACACAAGCAAATACCAGTGTCAAAAGAAGCTGCAGATAGGACTGGGCTTCCTCAGTGGAAACTCAACCCAGCAGGAATGAGTTGACAGAACTGGAAGTGAGCGGAGGAGATGGGGTGTTTGCACAAGTGTTCCAACCTGGACGGACGCCGGACATTTTTCTGAATGAAAGAAGGTGACATTAAAAATCGCACCTCCCTTCGCAAAGCTCCGACGCACGGGTTCCAAAAACCACAAAATGTTCCAATGGTCTGCTGTCTTACCCCTTAGAAATGCCTCCAAAAAACACAAGCTGTGCAGGTGCATCTGTGACTTGCTCTGAAGTTTGCCAGCAAAGCCATCTTGATCATTGTGAAGTCACAGGACTATTAATGCGTCAGACTGGTGGAAATATTCCTTTGTGTGTTTTTTATATTTCTGCAGAATAAATCCTTGTGATGAGAACAATCTTGCAGGGATACATAAATCAGCCTAAATTACACTGAAGTAACTACAAGCAGTGCATAAACTATCAAGGACTTTTCGGTCTGTGCTGCCAAAGAATTATATTTTGCCTTAGTAAATGTTCCAGAAAGCTGAGAAAAGAATCTAGGGTTACAAATAGAACCATTTCCTACATCTGTTTTCATGGTTACATTCTTTATTTTAGAATGAGATTATTAACTAACAGGTCTTAAAATAATAAGGTCGGCTCATCTCATGCTTTTGTAACAGATATTCATCAATGATCTTGCAACGACACGGGGGTAACCCGATAGCCCCCTGGTTAAAGTCACAAACACTCACCACCTGCTGAGGCTGAGGAGAGGGGCTGTTAGAGCCTCGGTGGAAATCAATCAGCAGGCAAGTTCAGACGAGGACACTGGCAAACCTTCGTCAGGAGTTTGCGTGTTGAGAGGCCTGGCGTGAACCGTGGAACCAAAGCTCTCTGCCAGCTCTCTCCATAACTAAAGCTGATTTAGACTGAGCGCCGAGAGCGAGATTAGGTTTCATCCACTGTCATGCGTTTTCTCAGTGATGTTTTGAATCCTACGGCACTCTTTGATTTGGCCAAAAAAAGCTTGAGATTTTTTTCTCAGTGTATGTAATGTAAGATCAGGCAGCCTTCTTAGTTTCAATCTTTTCATCCAAATGCTACACAAAACAAGCCTAATGTTGGCTAAACTGATTTTTGAAGATATTTTGTGTGGTAAACGCTGTCCTTTTCCAGTTCGATATTCCTTTGTGACCCATTGCCGATTATGAATAGACAGTCGAGGGAGATGGGGAGATATATATGCAATGAGGGAATTTTTTTCACGGTAATATTGTAAGTTACACGCTGAATCAATAAAATAAATAATGTATCCTGCTTCCAAGTATGAATCTATGTCCCAGCGGGCCTCTCAAAAATGTTACGGTGAGTGCACAATGTGAAATGTGTGAAACAAAAATAAATGCAATAAGAAAAACATCTTCGCTCTCTTTAGCCTAGAAAATGTGTGATGGCAACTTGAAACATTCTGTCAGTACAGTGATCTTAAACACATCCCTTGTCCAGATTAATTTAAAAGGGGAACCATTGATAACTATAAAATGATGTTACGCTCCTCACATGCACTTTAATTGCATCATGGGAAAATTACATCTGTCGACACTAACTCTACGAGCGACAGATTGTATAATCACTCAAGTTCAACAGGTAAACTCAGGCAAGTTCTCTATCCTCTACAAAGTCCCAGAGCACAAATCATATTGACTTAATAGTCAAAACGTCCTTCACAGTTTCACAAAGACAGCTTATCATTGTACGCCTGACTGTATCACTCTTGGGAGCCCCTGGTTTCAAGAGAAAAGGGCCGATCATTTCGGAAAACTGGAACCACGCCAGACTCAGTCAATACGACCTTGTGTTTCTGACCTAGACGTCACTTGACTTGGCTTGGCTTGCCTGATGAGAGCTGGTTTTCCAATTATACAGTGGAATTCATGATAGAAATATGGGATTTTGATGGATGCGCTTGGTTTGTTTTCCTTGAGGGAATGACTGAGAAAGGACAATGCTGCTCTCTTACTGGACAGACCGAGACTCGACCCAATCTGGACTCCCACCTAAAAACAGATCCTCACAACCAACCCAGCCTTGTCTCTATTCGAGACATGCAGACACGCATTCATAACAAACGTCAAACCTACAAGGTGTACGTTTTTGTCTGATGGATTTTTCTTCAACTATTTGAAAAATGATACAAAAAGGCAAAACAAAAAACAAAACAAAAAGGCTGAATCTTTGTTCACTACAAGCCTTCAAAAATTAAAAAAAAGACAAACTTTAAAGTAAAAGCATAAGTGTAAAATCCAATTAAACACATTATTTGTTTTCTGTTAAACCTAAATGATCATAGCAAAGAAGATAATTAATTTATTTTAATGTAAATGTGACAATATCAGTTTCTTTGGGATGCAGCAAGGAGTCAGTCAGGGGTTAAATGAGAAAGCTGGGCTTGTGCTCCCCCCACTATCAGCCCTGCACCCCTTCAGCGGCGCTGAAATCTTTTTGCCACGCGCTCGCGGCTCTTTCCTGCCAGCTTTTTTAGCTCTTTCCCTCTCTTCGTTTTCTCTGTGCCTCAAACCTGTCAAATCCTATAAGTAAAAACATATTGAACTTGAACTATTTTCTCTCCCTCTGTTTTCCTTTTTGCAGGACAGATGGATTTTCAATCCACGGAACGTCTCACTGCTTGACATCACCCCTGTGTTATTGACTGCAATATTTCATCAGCTACAATACTAAAGAGAGAAACAGTTTCATTACCTTTATGATTTATTTCGGAGACTGTTCCTCATATACGCCTCCATTTAGCTTTGCTTTGGCTAGTTATTGCTGCTGGACTGCAATCCCCGCTCCTTGTTTTTCACATTGGCATGTATTTAATTAACTGACAGTGATTACGCAACACTGTGGCTGATGAGATTCCTGGACTGTGACCCTGACAGAACTGTGCAGTGCATGCTCATTAAATTCTGCATTCCACATTATCCCTCCAAACCATCTCAGCATGTCAAACTCTGCTGAGCAAAGTGCACCGAGCTACAGCCTTCTTGAGCTTCAAATAAACAGCTCACCTAACAAATCTGTTGTTATTTATAAACTGTCCAGCTCTGAAAAGGACAATGACTAACTACATAGTGAAAGTTCAGTATTGTTATTCAGAATCTGATAATCTTGACATCTACATAAACTTGTGTAATAAATGGTCTCGGCCCTGATAAATAATCACAGAATTTTCATTTTGGAATAAGATTCAGATTTGAAAAAAGAACTCAGATTTCCAGACAATTGCAGCTGCCTCTGTTTAGTTGAACAGTTTGGTTGCATTCCTTTCCACAACCAAACCAATTTGAAAATGAATTTGCCTGAGCTTACCACTGCCTCATTTGTATGAACTAACTGTACTATGTCAGCTAATGTAATGCATACAAAAACAGCAAGAGGAATAACTTGTTTGTTTTTTAAAACAATCCTATTCATGTACATGGATAGGGATGCAGTGCAAGCATATTTCTGATGGATTAAGGCACTTTCATATATGTGCCACACTGTGTTCGTTTGCATCATTTTGTTGACCCTCAAAATTCACAGATGAAGCTTGCTGTGGTCTCCAATAAAGCTCTGCAAACTAAATTAGAAAGACATTTATCTGTATATGCCTTTAAACACAATGATGCATTTAAAACTAAACGATTTCCACACACAAAAACTACAGAGTTTCAAATGCAGTGGAAATGAGGTGGATTTTAAACATACTATGCCAAAGGTTATTCAGCTACAGACACACTTCTGGAGAATAATTAGTTTTATCACTGTTTGAAAACCACATCTGATTGGCTCGTGGATGAGGGATGCAAGCAGACACAACACCCAGCGGGGCTCAAGGTAAGCACGTATTAGCCTGGTATGCACTCTGAGTTATTAGACAGAGGACAAAGAGGCTGCTGAGAGACATGCTGGGGTACAAAGAGCCAGACAGAACCAAGCAACACGTTGATGACAGACACCCTCATAGTCTTCGGTTCACGACGTCCCTCGACTTCTGTAGCGGCGCGGGCTGATGAGGCCACTTAACAGGAAGTTCAGGGCAAACATAAACAAAAACGTTACAAAGGGTTGCTAAGTGGATAGGGGTTGCTAATCTTCCATTTGGCGAGTAAGGAATGTAATGAGTGACTGATTGCCCTGATAAAGGCAGCGCTGCTTTAAATGCCATTTTGTCACAGTGACGTAACATATAAGGTGTTTAAGGGACCAAAATGACAATAGGAGCAACTGCAACAGCCATCACAAACAAGTGAGAAAAACATCACATGCTGTCAGTTTGTCAGTCATCGTCAGGTGCCATGCAGTCTGATGGGGCTTGTCACAAATACAATCGCGAAAGCTTCTCTAATTCATTCCGTCACCCTTTCATTGAGCTCAAAACTGCTGACAAATCAAGTGTTTGTTGTAATAGCTGTATAGAGCATAGCTTTCAAGGGGCAAACACCATTTAAACCTTTAGTTTTTATAACTGTGAAGATGAGAGAAACGTGTGCATTGCGAGAGACTGTAATTATGTCACTCAGTTTTGTAACAGCATTGTAAAACCTGTGAAAGAATTTATAGGTTTGGTTCATTTACTCTTTCCGCTGTGAATAATCCTCCCTTTAAATACAATGAATACAAATTAACCTAATTGGAAAAAATGTATACTTGTATTTAAGATTATATAGTTATGTAAAGCTCACTAATAGCTGATGTTACAATCTCTGCGTTCTAAGCTGTGATATTTGAAAAAATAAGTTTGAAAACAAAATAATTTTTTCAAGTCACATAAACTCATATTTAGAGAAATGGAACAAATGGAGACATGACCAGCTAAAAATATTATTGGACACTTATTGGACAAATGGCACCATAAAGTTTGTTTTTCTTTGTGTGATGCTACATTCATGCCTTTAGGTGTCAATACACAACATCAAAACTCATATAGCTCATTAAAAGTAAAATATCCGATATTAACAAAAACTATTAACAACAAACAACTACACACAGCAGCATCAAATTCCACTAAGTGTTTTCTCTTCGCACATTAAACAAGTGAAAATGGAAAATGACTCGGTACTTGTAATGCCTTGTATACACACATCACTTTATAGAACCAAGGTGGTAGAGGCTTCTAGTCTGACTAAATCTTCAGACCACACTGATCTCACATTGATGAACGTGGTTTTATCTTTTAACTGGACCTTTTCACCTACGCACAGGTGGGCTCTGTAAGGTGAGACATTTCATCGCTAAAGAGGGAGGGGTTACATTTTATCAGCAGATCCGAGATCCAGTGACAAGCAGTGAAGCAAGACAGCTTGGGTCCTGGCAAAGCACTCCTCCCAGGCCTGATGCTCCCTAGGGCTACGTTCTCCATGTGTGGTCCCCCTCTCTTTCTCTCCGAGCTGTTTGCCTTCATGCACATGGGCAATATGACAGCACTGGTGGTCAGCGATGAGCCATGAGAGAAAAACAATCAAGTTAAGGCTGTTAACTCAACTGTGAGGGACTGATTTTCATTGCCCTTTACTCTGTCTATTAGAGAGTGACCCATCTAGCTAAATGGGACGTTCAATAGACTTCTATTGTTTTCATACACAGCCAGTTGTAAACAATATAAGCTAAACCTAACATACACTTTAAGCCAAATCCTAACACTAAAAGAAAGCTTTCTACGATATTAAATTTTTTAAAACACTTTATATTTGTACAGTGTTTTTACAAAAGAATACGTCCCCAAAAAAGGGTTTTGCTCAGGCTTGTCCAGTTTTGCTGACCTTTGGCTACAAATATGTCCTCAATATATGGTTAAGTAAACGAAAACACACACGTAAGAACTTCCATTTTTCCACAAGATTCAGTAAAGCAGCTTAACGGAGCAGTAGTGAAAATCCAAATAAAATACGCCCTCCCCCTTCATTTATGCAGTCCATATGCTTTGATTTCACTGCTTTGAAAGGAGGGAAAATGATTCATGCTGTTGGCGTGCGCAGCGGAGTCACAGCTGTACGCTGCACCTGCAACTCCCAAATCTGGGAAAACAAGCTCCCGGCTAACAGAAACAGCCCAGGCTTCACACACCAGCACACACATATATAGTTTGCTGCCTCCCCCATCATTGGGATAATTGATTTTTGTAAACAGAAGAGCTTAAACCACAGTGCTGGACTTTACAAGTCTTGAGTCTATAAACTGAAAATTCCGTTGTTACATTTGTTAAAAACGACAACGTACCATTAAGAACAGAAGGCATCCTCATCCTTGAGGTTTAAGGCGGTAAAAATCTACTTATCTGACTTGAATTATCAGGGATCAGTTCCTTGCAAATTTTAGTGACACGAGAGGCCCTAGTAATGACCTGATGGGTCTGGTTTTTATTTGAGCCTTCATGAAGACCTGTTAGACTGTTTATTAACTAAGCTGGAATGTCAACGCAGCACTAGATCAAAAGGTCACGCTATTGGAGATTTTTACTGGCTCCTTTTGCACCGCTGCCCCCCAAAAGTGAATTCTCAGAAGTCACACACACACATGTTCCGCGTGCTACACATACACAGCAAGAAATAACAGCCTTATCGCATCTTTCAAATTCCTGTGGACGTATGTATACATATGGAATTGCTACTTGAACCTAAAACCAACCCGAATAAGCATTGTTTGCATGCCAATCTGCGACGCAGGAAACACACACATGCACTGACACACACACACACCAACACACACTCGCTCTCACGCGAACCCGCGCAGCCTCTCCATTCACATGCACACAGCTGGGTAAGGAATGTGGGAAAAACACGCTTCCAGTTCTGTTTTGAATAGCACTAACTTGACTGGTCATCCACCGCCACTTTAAGGCACTGAGGGGCACTCCTGATGAATACCAGACAGGCTATAACGCGGGAAAATGGTGTGTTGTTGGACGTTGTATCGCCATGGCCCCTTTCCAATTGTGTAAGATATTACTAAAACTTATGATGGTATTTATCGGCTCTGTAACTGACATGAACCTGCTGAAATACAAAGAGCATATATGAAACTTGTATCCTTGACAAAAACAAAAGACACTGTTATCTCTCAGCGAGATCTCAGCCAGATCAAGTTCAATTATCCTGTTTCATTGACTGCAATGGTGACAGACATGTGATATATCACCCCCAGGTGAGTCCTGACAGACTCACACCACCCACGTTTTTTACTAAACACACCTGATAGCATCTATCTCAAGGACAACTTGAGATTTTGACAACTTGAGGCTACTAAGAGTTGAAGATGTAGATAAGGTTCGGTATGATTAAGCGTTAGTTTGAAGTGTAGGAATAAGGTTGGGTCGTTTGGCGGGTGCAGTACGAAAGCTACCCTCTAAATATTCCCCTTTCCCTGGTTGATTCAATTTTTCCTAAGCTGCCCAGCTTATTGCCTTGACTGACTCACATGGGGAGGGACGCGCACTGAGATCAAGGCTGTCACTCTGCCATGGATGTAGTGTACAGTACTTGACTCATTTTTCATACTTCTCACAGCTTGAAAATATGAAAAAACAGCAAATGTCCCAAATGGCTTTAGGGTACGGTACTGGTTCTGTATCTAAACCTGTAGTTCTCAACTGGTGGGGTATAAATGCAAATGATATTACATGGTTAGGACAGAAAAATGTATAACTTAACATTAAAAGAGAGATGAAATAGGTTGTGTATACATTTTATTATAAAAAAATTTATATTCAGACCTTATTCAACTCAGTAGGTCACACCTCTGCTGTTCACACATTTACAGATAATTTAAATATGACACTTTTTTAATAATAATATTAATAATACATAATCATTTTAAATCTAAGAAAATATTTGTGTTAAAGTTTGTGTTCTAAACAGCTTCCTTCATGCTAAACAGTTTGTAGGACCACCACAAGCAAAAGACAGAGTTTATGAACAGGCTACGAAACACTCACTGACGCTAGACCAGAACATATGGTGTAGTGGGCTTTAACAAACCCCAAAACAACAAAACAAGTACACAGACTTACCAGTAGTCATCTGGACACAGTTAAGGAAGAAAGGAGCTTTCATGGTCTATGAAGTGATACATAAACTGAAGCACTGTGATGTTGACTACCATGCTAAGGAGAATGTTGTGCCAGCATAAGAAACTTCATACAGCTGCTGCTCAGGCCAGGATTGACTTTGGCAAACACTCTGAAACCTCAAGATCCTTAACAACTTGTGTCCTTTCTGCCATCCAAGGCAAGCACAGCCCTGTCAGGAAACCTCAAACCAGAAGAGTATATCACAGGGCCCTGCAGGCACTTAAGCCAGGAAGACAAGAAATAATAAATGAGCCAAGAAATATCATTTTTGTGTGATTTATGCGTATTCCGCGAGCACAAGGTCAGAATATAGTCCGAAAAATATTTCTGCTGCTCAGAAACGTCGCGACAATAGTGCCTCCGTTACTTGCCTACAATTGTAAACACACAACGCCAATGCAACTTATATTTTAGCAATACAATATACTCTATAAAATAGAAATATATATTTATGTTCATGCATATTTGTTTATTTTAAATATTTATTTAACACAAGCTATCCTAAACGGCGTTAGTTGTATCAAACACATTTACATATCTCAGGTCTTACAACTGTCGCATTTACCCTTTCTAAAAGTTTGTTTAATGTATATAATGCATATAGGTTATCTATAGCTTCGATAACTAGAACAATACCGTGTTTCTGTCTGTTAAACAACATCTCTGAAAACTTTCTGGTCTAAAACAAACGTATTAAAAAGTTGGTAACAGTTGCAAAGTTGTATAAATGTGAATGTGGTGATGATTTACCTTATAAATATTAAGCAGGTTATGATAAAGTTTTATTTCTGTAGCACTGAGGCACGAAACTATAGGAAGATAATACAATAATAATACAGAATATTAAAATAAACTAAAAACCAAACTCACTGTTTGTGTTGCTGCCGCTAGAGGGAACCGCGGAATAGGAAAATCCACAGATGACGTGTCGAAAAACATGGCGGCGCCTATGATGGAGCTGAACAACTACAACAGCAGTGATCTTTCCCATATAAAACGCACAAACAGCATTCAATCTACGGCTTCTTCTGAGGATGAAGACCTTACAGATAATGTGGTTAAACTCGTAGGGAGAGAGATCGGTAGTGATCTGAAGTCCCTCAAAAATGTCGCAGGGCTTTTGGAGAAATTGACATTTGAGAACAAGGAGTTGGAGGAGCAGGTAACACCAAAGACCCGATTAACATTGAGTGTTGCAGACACATATTTTACTATATTTATTGGTGCACAAAAGTTGTGTAAATGAATGAGATTCTGAGTTTCCGGTCACATATGATGCATGCAGGTCCAGACTGTATCATCCTCGGTGCCTTTGCGAGTGTCAGCAGCGCTGTCCGCGGCTGAGGAGTCCCGCGTCCACCTGGAGTCTTTACTGGAGAAGGAGCGACTTCTGTCCAACACTCTCCAACAGCATCTGCAGGGCGCACAGGTCTGGGCAGACAGCATTGGACAGGTCCTGGGTGAACTTGACACATTAGAGAGGCATATGAAATACCTGCAATGCCTAGCTCGTATTGAGGAGCTCAGGTAAGGGGGTGAACCAGAACAATGACTTTATAACGTTTTTAATGACAAGAATATTGTATTTTCTTGGCCCTAGAAGTATTTGGATGCTAAAGTGATTTTACCTTTTGTTCTTCTAAGTGTCACATTCAGTACATGTTTCACTATTGTTTTATCATTTAAAGCTTGTCTTTCCTAAGATAAATGTTATTTGGTTTGGTGATGTATTACCTAATGCAATGTGAAATAAGTGTGTTCAAATACTATTTAGTTACTGTACAGTTTGGAACAGTATGGCTCATCTTTTCTTGGAAACAGTGACAGTATTCAGCAACATCTGATGACCAATAGTGTGTGGGAAGCGGTTGGAGCCATAGACAGCATGGCCTCCCTGGACATGGGTTTACGGGAGTCTGGTTGTAGCCACCTGCAGGCTTTTCTCAGAGAAACGCTTCGCTTTTGGCACAAGATTCTTAAAGACAAACTAGCCAGGTATGAAACTAACAGAGGTTTGAACTGAGTCTTGCTATTTAAAGCACAAATAAAGCATGTCACTTAATTTTGGGCACTTTATCCAGTGATTTTGAGGAAGCCCTGACGCAGTTCCACTGGCCATTTATTTCACCACCCACGCAGTCTCTCTCGCCCCCTGCCAACGCTCAGGAACTCAGCAGCCAACTGGAGCTGTTGGTCTCTCAGCTCCTTTCTCTCCAAACCTCGTATCCTTAAAGTTGGTTCTTCTCAAATGCTGATTAATATACCTGTTAGACTCCAGTGTATGTCATAGGGTTATTTTCCTTGACGGTTATTTCAGTGATGATCTTATAGCAGAAAACAAGGAGGCACCATCTTGTCCTGCACTCTCCCAGAATCCCCCTCTCTCACTGCCCATTCAGATTATGCTGCTTCCCCTCAGTAAACGGTTCAGATATCACTTCACAGGAAACCGCCAGACCAACAACCTAAGCAAGGTCTGAAATCGCGGCCTAAATTTACCTGTAGAGACTGCTGTCATATTGTTACTCTTATAAACATAAAATATGTGGCATTAACTTCAGTCTTTGTCTCCCTTTACAGCCAGAGTGGTATTTAACCCAGGTGCTCATGTGGATGGGAAACAGCTCCAACTTTATGGAAGAAAAGATTCAGCCTGTATTGGAACGTGCTGGGTGTACAGTTAATGCAAGGGTAAGACTCTTTAGTTTACTGGTGTTTATTACTACAATCTCAGCAGTTTGCAGGCCTACAAGTCCTCATCTGCCCGCTAGGTGGAGCTGTGTAGAGGGCTTCTCACCTTGGCGCAGGAGAAACTCGCCCATGACGCTCCCAGGTTGCTGTACGACGATGCTCTTTTCTGCCACCTAGTGGACGAGGTGCTACAGTTCGAAAAAGAGCTCCGCACCACCCACAGTTACCCACGTTCTTACCCCGGCGTCTTGCACATACTTCTGGAGGAGACAGTGCTCCAGAAATGGCTAAGTGTGGAGAAGAAAAGTAAGCATGCATCCTCTTATTTAAACACAATCACCGGTCTTAAGTATAATGGTAACTGAGTGTTTGTCCTGCAGTGGCTGTTGAGAAAGTGGATGCCATGCTGTCTGCAGAGGGAGCCTGGAGCTCTCAGTACAAAGACATCACTGATATGGATGAGCTTAAAGCCCCAGACTGTGCAGAGACGTTTATGACCCTCCTACTAGTCATAACAGGTATCATGAAAGATGTATTTTTGGAATACAAAAGTTGCATAAATTATACTTACAGTGGCTTTAATGTATGCGACTTACAGTGAATTTATTGTGTGCATTTCATTTTTTAAATCAGAACTTGCATTCCCTGGGATCAAACCCACAACGTTTGCTCTGCTAATGCTCTAAATGCTCTACCAGTTGAGCTACAAAAGATATTTATTTATACATTGTTTAGGCTCCTGCCTCAGACTTTGCACATAACATTTGTTGCCACAATCATTCTGACTTTCTTTCTCTCTCCACCTCCCTTGTTTCAGAGCGGTATCGTTCTCTGCCGTGTCCGCGGGCCCAGCTCAGTTTTCTGGCTTTGCAGAAAGAGCTGGTGGATGATTTTCGCATCCGCCTCACGCAAGTGATGAAAGAAGAGTCACGGCAGCCGCTGAGTTCCCGATATTGTGCCATTCTCAACGCTACCAACTATATCTCCTCTGTTCTCAGTGACTGGGGAGATAATGTTGTAAGTATTTATAAGTGACAGTGTGTCAAAATATTTCTAGATAAAAGCAAAGTCTTGATTGTCTAAAATGTGAATAAACAAACAACCTCTAAAGCCATGTTTATAGTCACAATATTAAACAGCCTTGAGTGTCACATAAAAACATTAAAGATTTTAGAAAGTATAGTCTGTATAACATGTAAATGGTAACAAAACATTGTTGTGCAACAAAGACATGGTTCCTATACAAACAGCAGCTCGGAAAGAAATCATTGCAGTGTTTTATTGGCATAAAGGAAATCTGTCGACCAATCAGCACCAATGACCAGAACAACTACACAATTTCACTTGAAGTATTTCTTGGTCAGTTCTTCCTGCAGTTGCAGCAGGCGGCAGTATCTGTGGGCGAGGAGATCTTGGGCCCCCTAGGGGCCACAGAAACAGGACGACTGGCCTCTCTGGAGGGCACTTTGTTTGAGGCCTTATTGGCCCTGCTGGAGAGGTTGCGAGGGGACATGCAGGGTCGGTTATTGGATGCGGTTATGAGGGATGTCAAGGATAAGGCACAGCTGTACTGCAAAGACAGGTCAGTGTTGAAATTATTAACAAAAACTACATCAGAAAGTTGCATAATTTAAAGGAAGCCATTATGTAAGTGATGCTACTGTACCTGGTTTTGAAACAAATCTGGTCTGTTTTTAGGTGGATCTCCTTGCCGTCACAGTGTGACCAAGCCACTATGTCTTTATCGAGCTCTGCGTGTCCCATGATGCTTTGCTTGCGGGATCATCTGCTCCAGATGCAGCAGCTGTTGTGTCTTCCTCTCTTTCAGATGTTCTGGCAGGGCCTCGCTGAGAGACTCGACTTCTTCATCTATGAAGACGTCAGTCTAATTTTACTTTTTAACTATAACCTAATTCATTGTGTATTATTGTGTTGAGTTATTTTTAACCAGAATTAACTACGCTTGACTAGCTATTTATGAAAGTAGTTTGTTTGGTTTAAATCAGCGTTTGTCTGTTCTCAACCTCACAGTTGATACTCTATAACCATTTCAACGAGGGCGGGTCTTCACAACTCCAGTTTGACATGACCAGAAATCTCTTCCCTCTCTTTGGCCATTATTGCAAGAGACCTGAAAACTTCTTCAAACAGTAAGTGTAGCTAGTATGTGAGGAAAAACCTAGTTCCCATTCTAGTTCCCTAGTTATCCCATTCTCAACTTTCTTTCTTTACAGCATAAAGGAGGCATGTATAATCCTCACTCTTAAGGTCGGCCCGGCGCTGTTGCTGTGGGACGTTTTGAAACAGGCGGAGGAAGAGGATGAAAGCCTAAAACATCAGCAGCCGCGCCCAGAGTCGGCGCTGAACGAGTTGGGCATCTATAAACTGGCCCCCAGTGACGTGCAGATCCTGTTAAAGCTGCGTTCTAACTTGCTAAACCAGTGACGGGTCACTTCGTCCGTTGTTGTGGGTCAGTTGCAAATGTAGCTCTAATGATGCTGTACCAGACACTAAGAGACCTGTTATATTTGAAGTATGACTGAACAAGACTGGACTGTCAAAGAGGATATTAACAGCAAATATGGTGCTTATGAAGCAATGATATACATTCTGCTGAATAATAAATAATACATTCATGAACGTCTTAGTGTTGCCTCTTTATTTGGTACAATAACAACACAGTATTGAAGTATATAAGTACATTAGAAAGGAATTAATGAAGTTGTAGGATGTTGCTTGTGGGTTATAAATAAGTTTTATGGCTTTATTAACTCAGAAGAGAGACAGGAACCAGTTAATGAAGCCTGTGTCTTGTATTGTGCTTCCTTTTGAGGGATCAAAGCAGCATTCCAGGTCATGAAGAAGCTGCACACTTGGGTCAAAGGGCAACTGTGAGGACACAAATTTAGTTAGGTGAAGGTTCCCACAACAACAGTTAGAAAGTTAACCAGACAATTAACTGAATCCTGTGATGTGGAAATCTTTGATTTTTGAAATGTGAAATTAGTTAAAAATGAGCTTTCACATAGTTCTGGGAAAAAATTGGGTGAATCTCATGACCATGTGTGTCTGAAAGACCATAATGGTTTTCAGTATTAAGATTAATTTAAAATTAACTAGTTAAAATTAACTGTTTAAATTAATTGTTTCACAAAACTACCAGGATACTTTTTATTTAAATTATAAGTACAATGATGGAAAATGAAATGATGACAGTTATGCTGTAACTTTACCTCAGTGACAGGTGTTGCGTTTGAATCTGGCATCAGCAAATCTCTGATCTCGGTACAGACATGTGTGGTTTTCTCCCAAAGCATTTCCTACATAAAACCAATGCATGTGAATAACAAAATAACCAGAGATTTATTTTGATAGATTTAGTTTAGGCTGATTCATTGTGATGATTCAGAGCTCAGATGAACCTGTCTGGGAGGTGTTGGTTCCTCTGTCTGGGAGGTGGGAGGGGTTGATGTGGGAGGTGTTGAGGTGGCAAGTCTGCTCTGCTCCTCCTCTTCTGGGCTGATGGAGGAGAGTGAGTTGGCGATTGGTGACACATTTCCATCCTCATCGATGCATGTTGAGCTCAGTAAGTCATGAACAGCCTTTAGTCTGAAAGTGGGCGGAGCCATAACAGGAACCCAATCAGAATTCGATATGAATTAGTTACACATCACTAAATTCTAACCCTTCTAATCTTCGTCTCTCCAGAGACTTTAGTTCAAGAATATAAAAGTGAATTCACATTTCACACTACAATACTGGAATTCTGAGTCCACAGTAATTACCTGAGTGGTTTCAGGTAAGAAATAAGGTATGGCATTACAGAGATTAGCATAAATCTTACCTGTTCAGACAGACAAGTCTCTGTCCAGCCTGCAGTCCAGCCACGGCCTCTGCACTGCAGCTCATAGCAGACAGAGGAGCATTATTCACAGCAAAGATAAGCAGAATCTGGGGAGACCAACCAAATCTGTCATTTCAGCTCAAATCAGACAGTTTTAGACAGGACAGGCAATACAAAGGACATGATCTAATCTTAAATCAATACAACAATGACTAGCAGAAACTAGACTACCATGTTGTCCTCTGAGGTGGGTCTGTACCACTGGACACACAGTTCCTGGATGTCAGTGTTGGCCCAGGGGTATAGATCCGATACAGGTTCACCCTCCTCACTAGGAGATGCCTGCCCAAAAAAAAGAAGAAAAAACAGGTTTAGGGTATATAAGGTATTTATTCCTTATATGGTAATAAATACAAGATCTATGTGTGAACCCGTATAAGCTGAGGCTCTTGTATCAGAGCAGCAGGAGGATCAGGAACAGCCCATTGCTCTCTGTAAGACGGGAGGTGACTGCTGAAGAACGTGTGTAACTGTGAGAGTCTAAGAGCAAGATTGGAATCACCAGCCACAGACAGCAGCCAATCAGCTCCCTTCACTGCTCCTGAATAACACCCCATATTACACCACCTTAATACATGTAACCTATGTATATTGTATACGTATTATACATACACAGTGCTGGTTCAGACTTCCAGCATTAAGCGTATTGGGTCACGTTTCAGTACCTGGTCGTGATGAGACACACAGAAGGTTGAGTAAGTGCATGTAATAACGGGACATTTGCCTCCAGGTCAGCTGAGAGAATTTTCTGTTATTCGACTCATTCCCAGTATCCATGAACGCTTCAGGATTAGAGGTAATAATTCCATGATTTTCCAACCCCCCTAGCAATCAAAAATGTAATGTATTGGAAACACATTTATATGTGCAAATGTATTGGAAACACAAAATGCATTGAAATTAGCTAGAATGCATATATATATATATATAAAAATGTATTATATAAACACACATATAATGTACACAACAAAAAAAGCAAGGGGGTTAAATGTTACCACAGGGGTGTAGGAGGTCACTCAAGGCAAACTCAGGAAGAGCTTCAACTGAGGAATGAGGTAAGTGGCCTTCAATATCTTCAGTGAATCCATGTAAATGCTGACATCTGCCATAAGCTTCAGATGTCTATACAAGACATATGAGTTATATTTCACTCATTATAGTAACAATACGTTCTGTACAGAAGTATGGCTCACCTTTAAAGCTATCCTCAAACAAACCCAATATAGCAGGAGACAGGTCTTTCCATCTGCTACCTAAAAATATCACACACACATTGTACATGAACAAGAACTTTCAAAGTACTCTTGATTTTATTCTCTCATTCCAGCAGACCTTGCTGTTTTCTTCAGGTGCTGGAGAAAGGGGACGGGCCAAATGTGCATAAGGCGGGTTCATCTGCTCCCATTGTTGGAAGTAGATCAATGCCATTTCCAGGTAGCACCTATGTACTAACCTAGGATGCCGACAGACAGCAAAACAATTTTGGTCTGGTTGAACATAATTAAAGGAAATTTAGTCAGTATTTTTTTTCACTTGACTTACAGCAAGTTGTGGCTATGACTGTGGTTAAATGAGATGCACTGCAATAGGTCCTCTAGGACTTTTGGGGGTTCCGATTTTTGCATAGAAATAAGACGTCTACCCAGCAATCCTGTGAACACACATGATCAACAATATACGTTTAGTTTGGTGCGAAAGATTAAAGGACAGATTAAAATCACTCCTCATTGGTCACCTGTGCAGTAAAAGATATCAGCCTCCAGCTGGAAGTCTCTTTTGGCAGAAGCCTGGGAGATGTTCAGCGCAGACTGTAGAACATTTTGAGCAGATATCAAGAGTCTCTGAGGGTCCTCACATCCCTCTGAGGAACTTGACAGAGCCTGCAGTGCCAAAATGTGACCTGGAAAAAGATCATATGGGTAACTTAACTGTTATTTTTTACAAATTATTAGCTTATATTAAGCCCTACTAATGGAATATGTAATTGTGTTTTACCCATCCGCATGGTTGTCCTGGCCAGCAGGGGGAGCTGCTGAAGATAAATATTCTTCAGGTCTTGACAAAGCAGTACCACCTCACCTCCTTCTTTAAGATGTACAGATGCTCCAAGGGCACAGAGCTGAACAATGGACAACACTACCATAACCATTACTGTAGTATATCTGATATTGTCATATGTTCCCTCATGAACTGTGGACTAAAAGCTTAACAGTTTAAGAGCCAAAAGATGTCTGACAAAAGGAAATGATGGAAACCTGTTGGTGCAGTAGTTTCTGTGTGAGCAGGTGAAGAGTCCGACTTCCTGTTCCCCTCAGTTCGCTAAGTAGCAATGCAGCCTCAGCTAGAGCCATTTGGGAGCGCAGAGACAGAGCAACACGGCCGGACAGCAAGCTAACAATCTCCTGTGCAGACACATCATCTTAGACTCAACAGCACTAATTTACACACTTAACCAGGTCACACTGACCTGTAGCATGGAGGTGCTGTCTTCTCTGACCCTTCCACAGTGTGTGTTCATTTGGACACCCTGAAGGAGCAGCAGGGCTTTAGTGTCTGGATCTCCCCAGGCTTCAGCCTCTGCTAGGCCTTCTTTTAGCACCCTGAAAGCCTCTGCACTGCTATCTACACCTGCATAAACACATCAGGGCTGGTGTTAGAAAACACAAAAACAGCAAAACACCAGTGAAGTACTAAAGCTTTAAACTGACCAGAGTAAATAGACGTTCCAGGGATATGGCCTACAAGTGAGCAGACCACTGCCAGCCTACAGCGCAGCCAAAAGAGGCCATCTATGCGTTCTCGTGCTTCCACCCCTTCAGGAACATCTCCAGTCTGGAGACTGAGAATGGACTTTGGCTCCTGGGAGCTGATCTGCAGAGAAAAGGCAGAGGAATGGAATTGGAATCTACAACAAAGACTAAAAAATGATCTCCTGATGATGAAGTAATGAAGTACCTGATGTGCTTTGGTTCTGGATCGTCTGAGGGCAGAGGAGGGAGGTGTGGGAGGTGTGGTAGGAGGCAATGGGCGGAAATCACTTTGAAACACAGGAGATCTCTGGAGAAGACTCATAGTGGACACTGCCAGGTCTGCACTACAATGGGTAGATATTTGTTAGAATTTGCAACTCCAGGAACATGTAAATGCGGAAGTTTCTATCCTTTTATGAACCTTCACAACTTCATACAATACCTGGCTGCGGTTTTGCCCTGCTGCAGGTTGATATTGGACATTAAAAGTCTAATCTCCACTGCCAGCTCTAGTTCTTTAGGATCTGTGTTTAGCTGCTGTGATGCAAAGATCTCAGGACCAAGCAGAGCATGTGCTTCTTTTAACAGTATGGCCTAAAAAAGGAAGACAGAGAGCTATTGCTCACATTGACCTAAAGTTATTGGCAGTTAATTTCTTAACCAGCCTGACACTGCAACACTGGTTTAACCAATTGTGTGTGTGTGTGGGGGGGGAGGAAACTGACCTCCCCCCCCCCCCTTAACACTATTAAGGGGGGGGCTATAGTGTTAAGAAACTTAACACTATAGAAACTGACATTTATATACACAGATGTGGATGTAACCTAGACCACCTTGATCTTTCCTAATGTGAGTCTGTCCTTGTTGGTGTTAAGATGGAGACCACTGGGTTTGTGGATTTTGTTGAATGTATTGCTGCTGTCCGTAGACTTATTGCCGATGGTGTCCGACAGGCAGACAGTTCTAGAACCTTTTTCCTCTGATATCTCTGAAGGTTCCAACATACAAGGTTCCAAAATATTATTACTCAGTTTATTATTTCTAATTGTATATATCTAATTCATAGGGAGGAAATACCTGGTGTTGGTGGTTCAGGAAGGTTGTGTATAGTGATACATATAGTCAATATCAGATGAACTCTGGCCATCAAGAGCCGTCTGGTCAATCTTGAGCCATAAAGAGCAATAATGTTCCCACTTGGACTCCTGCTGACCACATCTTCCAGAACCTAATGGAGATACCACACAGAGAAACAGTATGCTGTTAATTCTTTGACATTATGACAGCTATGAGAACATGCAAACTTACCTCAAGATTGGAAGGATCCAACAGATTCTTTCCTTGAAGGAACATTTTTATTGCCTGCGAGGTACAAATTGGTGTTTTTAAAATCACAACATGAAGATAATGTAAATGCTCTACAAACAGCGTAAACATCTAAACCAAAATGGTAAAATAGATAAATACCAGTATCAAATCAATGCAACTGAAAAGCTTACTTTGTGCTTTTTGAATAGCTTAGTGGTTTATATTGTGTATCCTTTTTTACCCAAGATGGCTTCTCTGTTGTGTGGTAGCCACCATGAGGCAAGGGAATGTTTTCACCAATAGTTAGACTGTTGAGCTCTTCCACCGCCTGAGTGAAGATCCTCAACTCTGTCAGGACCTTAACCTACAAACACACAAATAAAAAACAGTGTTAATTATATAAGAATATTCTACCCAGTACAGAAAGTAACCTTACATGAATAACTACAGAAAGTTTATCAACGCATCAACAACGTAAAATTTACCAATATGAATACCAATATTGACACAAATGTCTTTCAAACCTTTAGTATTCTGCATGCAACAGTGAGGTGCAGATCTCGGCACACAGTTCTGGCAACATACAGGTAGAGAGCCAGCATAGGAAGGGCCTGATTTAAGCAAAATAAATATTTAAATACAGTGGCTATATTTATATATGTAGGTACAGAAAACATATTAAGTAGATAACAAACATTGTACATTATTTATGATGACTTAATACAAAGTAACCACTGATTCACTTAACTTATTTATTTTAATTTAAACATTTATTAAACTGCTAATAAGAGGTTATTAAGCGTTTTCCCAAAATATCCTTTGGAATTTTTTCAAGACACAAACATTAATTGTGTAACCTATGCACTTTAATATGTTGCATATGATGCTAACATTAGCGTTTTTATTACCTTGAGAAGGTGTCCTGAGTTATACAGCCAATGGCAGAGAAAAGACAAACTAGCAACAGCAGAGCTGAGATTCCCCCGATCTGGCTCAGAGAAGAGATCCACACCCGGGATCAAATCTCTTTCCACAGAGTATGTGGCATACGCCAGGTCCATCATGGGGTGGGGCATAGAAGCCATCAGCAAACACTGCAGACAATATGACTCTATTACAACCCCTAATGTTTATGCTTATAGGCTACCGTCACTGGCGGTTTAGTTTAATTCTGACCTTGAAGAGTCTGGCTGATAGAAGGCAGCATTTTGTTCGCTGGTTGATGTTGGAAGTCTGGATGTGCCTGAGGAGAAATCTTAATAGTGACTATCTGATGGTATAATTGACCACCACCACCACAAAAATGATTTGTATCACCCTCACTGTGCAATCTTGGCTGAAAGCAAAGCACCCTGGAGACATCCCCATATCCCAGCATGCCTCAGGGTGTCTTGAGAGGAGTTGCTGCCCCATGTATTACCATCCCAAGATTCCAGAACTCCGGAGCTCTGAAGAGCACAATCCAAAGCCTTACACCAGAAAGAATGTGCGGATCTGAAGCAAACACACAAATAAATTATTACACATATAAACTAAGTCAAATGTGATAATGCAAAAAGTTTATCTTACTTTCGATTTCCTTTGTAGAAATGCAGGTTTCCGAGGTCATGCAATGCTTGAACCTGAAGGGAGTTGATCTTATTTGCTCGAAGATATTCTGAAATAACAAAACAACACGTTCCTTCTCAACACGTTCCGCTCATGAACAAATTCAGGTCACCATAATGAAAGCTGTGTGTATCCCAATTCTAATTGGTTCTCACTAATGGCACTGTTGTAGGAGGACAGGACAGTCTGGATCTGAGATGGAGGAAGGGTGGTGCTGTAGATGGAGCCCAGAGTGCTGTAGTCTTCAGCAGAAAGATCTAAAGGGCTGAGGCCTGGTGGGGTAATCGCTGCTAAGCTGAACTCCACCTTCCCTTGAAGAACACCACTGGGTTCCTTGGAGAACGGCACCTGAACATATGCTGAGGTTACAGACCGGAGTGAATTAGTACATGGTCTAATTCAAAGGATATATTAGAGCCATGTATGCAATGAGTTGCCCCAAGGGGGCACTGTCTAATGAGCTTACGGTACTGGGTGTCTGCCAGAAGCAGGTGAAGTAGCATTCGGCTGTGCTGGAAAGTTAGCAGTGCATGACCACGTTTCTCCAAAGACTCTCTGAAACAACGCAGTGTGTCCTCCACATCCAGCGGGACACACACCAGACACATGGCTCTGTTCACATCTGCATTAATGAAGAAAATAATACTTAACAATAATATTATTAATAATATATTAATAGTAATGAACACACCCAGGACTTGAATTAAATGTGAACATAGCGTTAACATGAACTTCCTTGTGCATGGTCCTGGTCTTAGTGTAAACATGTTGTCAAATCAAACTTTAATAATAACTCTATTATACGTTTTATAATATATATCTATAAATACTCTGTACTGCTCTATTATATAGGCTGAACAGGCTATTTGCAGTGTTTATCATTGACTTGTGCATTCAAATCTACCACACACAAATAAAAAGCATTATACAAACTCCAGTTGGGATGCAAATGTAATGCAAACAGAAACATTAGGCAATAAGGCTCTGGTACCTCCTCTGTAGCCTGTACCTGTAAGTTCCTTGGGCTCCTTTGAGTGAGAATCATTTTTGGTCATGTTACACTGACCTTCTCCATGAGGATACAGCAACTGTGTTCCTGCATAGCTCCTGCAGGTCACCTACGGACATTGGTAACTAAATTCAGGAAAGACATTTTTCAAGCTTTGCTATGCAGAACCGTTTGTGTTGACCAGGCTGACACATCATTATGAATTTAGAACTCAAACCGGTTCCAGTTTTAAATGTGAGCACAACAATGTGGATTAAATTATTTCACCTTTTCTCCAGTGATCATCTCAGTGTAGGTGATGTGAGGTTGTGGGACTGGAGGTCCTTCAAAACACCTGATCCTGTCCAACAGCCTCCGCTGTGCATGGATCAGAACAGGTGTAACTATGTAAGAGTAACGTTCCCTGGTAACACAGCACAACATGGAAGTTTCGTCGAAATTACGTGTAATAATAAATTATATCATTAATTCTATAGGGAGTTTTGAAGTCAGTTGAGTTAGCAGTTTACCTTGTATATGTGTTGAAAAGAAGTGCAAGGTTGGCAAGTGTCTCCCACTTGGCCTGATAGTACAGAAGCTCTAGCGTTCGTAGAACCAGAGTTCTCAGCCAGCGCAGATCTACCAACGTCCCATCATCCATTGGGGCAGAAAAGTGCAGGCTTGCCTCTAGCTCCTCCTCTTCTGTGTCATAAACAGTCCACAGCTAGAAAAACAAAGCGACAAAGTTTATGTGATGTGCTAGGTAAGGAGTCAAGAGTCAAGCTCCATTTGATTGAAAACTTCATCCAGTGAAAATTCTGTCATGATCTAAATACTTATATAAATACTAGTGTCCTTCGACCTTTAGTTTCTCCATCATGTCCATGAGAAGATCTGAGGCGAGCACCAGAAGAGGAGTGATCACAGTGTACATCTGCTCTGTTTTCAGCTGTCTGCTATGGGCATCATCTCTCTGGGCTCGCTCCACCATCAGGACCAGCATGCTGGACTGGTCCCACAGAGTCTGACATGCCCATTGTAAAGCTGTCCAATGGCCCCAGCGATGCGCCAACACCTAATCATTCAATGATAAAATTGAACATGATGCACATCATATACAGTGTCAGAACAGGTCTTAAATTCAGAGAATTTACATGTACCATGGCTCTGCGGATGTGCATAGAGGCTTTGTTGAGGGTGTCCAGTAACTGAGGGGCAGTTTGGCCATCACGTTCAGGTGTGCAGGTGCGCTGCATTTTTAAATCCCCTTTACCTTTCACCTCACCTTCCGAGTTTAGCTCCTCGTCACTGGTGTTTGGTTCTACTGAAGATGTAACAAAAAAATTACAATTATACTGTTCCTGCGCAAACAGCTGAGTACCGATCTAGACCTAGACCTAGTTTTCCAGTGTAGACTGATCTCTTTGTTGTTTATAACTAAACTTCCACTGAGGGTACATGTACTTTTAATGACCTAGGAAGACAAAACCATTATGTTAAATGACAATAATTAAGGTGCTACAAAGAAGCTACACAGCACTGAACACTGTCTACACTGTATTTGGTCAGCACTTTGCTAAATGACTAAATGGTTTCCCCAGAGTTTTCACTAACGGATCAAGCAGCTTTAGACTTCCACAGCTGTAGAGTATGTGTAGTGTCTTTACATCATGTCAAACCTGATACAAATATGGGATTAAGCTCTGGAGACTGCAACCCACCCCGGTTGGTTTCCTTAATTTTGTGCTTCACATTCCTTTTATTGACACCGTGTCCAGGATGGGATCCAGCTTTGGGATGTGAAAGAGTCAGTTCAGGAGATCTGATGTGCTGTGGAACGTTCTTCCACATCACCAGCGTTCCACAGTGAGCCAAAGAGAAGAAGGACTCTGGCAGATGACTGAAACTTTGGTTCACGAGAAAAGATAAGAAAACATTAGCCTGATTAGATGTTTCAAGAACAATACTGACGTTGCTGTTGACAATTTATGATTTTTCTGTGTTCTGGTGAGTCTAAGCACCAGACTGGCTGGGGAGATGGTCCAAGGTTCCTCCTCAGGAGACCTAGGTAGACACGAGCCAAACTTAGGTTGACGTGACAACGCCACAGTGAATCCTCAGATCGAATCTGCCTCAGCCTCCAGCTATGCCGATGTCTTCTGATAAAACCAGCCAGCTGGTTTAGCAAAATGTCCACAGCTTTGACCTCTCTAAGTGACATTACAACAAATATAGTTATCATTTAAAAGATCCAATAATGTGCAACAATATATTTGTAGGAGTATTTCATAACTTGAAAAACAAGGTTAGTAAATGGCTATGTTGTTGGTCAATTATATTTTAAGCAATCAGGGTTGTTGGCTAGAAAATGTTTGTTTGCAAGTATTACGGTAGTTTTACAATATGCAGATAATATACAAACTTAAGTTTATAGTTGTTTAAAGTTGTATATAAACTTAACTTTCCTGAAGGTGTTTCTTGATAAAAGTTATTATGAAATGTTAAGGGGAATTTACATGTGTATTCCAACAGCTTTTTTTCCAAGAGAGGCAGAATATTATGTTACCTTTCAGATATCTGGCTCTTGAATGCACTCAGCACTTTCTTCCTTCGCAACTTTTTGCCATCCAATAAGCTGTTACCTTGTTGTTTCTAAAAGAGCATTCAAGTGTTTAAATGTAGGATAAAATATAAAATATAGAAGGCATACAGTATGTATGTGTGATGTTTAATTGTTATCTTGTTATCTGTTAGAGAGATGCTTACCTTAGTGTTGTACTCTATCACAGATGTTGTAAATCCTTTAAGCTCCTCCTCTGATAAACCTGGATGCTTCTTTAGCTCTAAAAGAGCCTCATCACGTCTAGAAATATTACAGAAAAAAAGTAACACAAAAACATCTACGCTTTAATGTGTGGATCTACATCGATGAACACGCTCACCTGCTGAACCAGTTCAAGATGTTCTGCTCCCACTGTCTAACCAAACCTAGCTGATCTTCTTGTATAGCTTTCTGGAGCAAGTGTACAACAAACTCCAGAAAACAAGACTTCTGTTTGAATTTCATCACTGGATGAACACACACACATTTGTAACTGAATATGGTATATATATTTGATCAATAAACATGCACTTTAATATCAATAACATTGTTCTACTCTCTGTTGTTTTTGTTGCACCTTCTTGAAAGGCAGTCTGGAGGGGGGTGTTCTCAATCACCATGTAGAGAACAACTGGATCTTCCTGTCCTGTGATGTCATACCCGTGAGATCCTACTTAAAAGGTCATAGTTTACAAAACCAATGGCATAATAAGTTAGGACCAAAGACGCTACATCAATATGTTCTTCATTGTTTTCAAAGTGCTCATGAAAAATCACTATTACGACTGTAGTTGGAATTTGATAACAGATCTCAGATCCAAACACAATGTTTTATTCTGACATGGGAAAAGGACGTACCCGTTTTGTCACAGGAAGTGACATCATAGTCTGCCATGTGCTTGCTTTTCATGATTAAACCATCTAAAGCCTTCAGGTGCTCATTTGGCTCCTCATCATGACTGGCAGCTTCCATCTTCTGGAAATCAACACACATCAAATGACATTAATACATAGAATTCATTTGAACCAGCTAAAAGGCATTTTATCTGTTTTATATAAAAGAAAATTCACACACCTTGTCCTGCTCCCCTGATGCTGTTTTTTTGGGGGGGTTCTGTGAGGGCTCAGTGATCTCCTGAATTAGCTTCTTTCCCAGCTCCATCACAGACGATGCCATGCGGGTCTCCTGAGTGGAGCTCAGGGTCTACACACACACAAATACATCCCATGCAAACACACAGCTGCTACTGCAGCTACATCATGGGGGATATAATGCACTTATCACCAGAGAAATGAGGGACGTTACCTTGGCTAAATAGTACGTCATGCAGGCGACCATGTGCTGCAGGGACTCTGAGGTGGCAGCTGGACGTTTCTGCTTGAGGTATTCTGGGATCTCCAGCAGAACTGTAAAGCACTTAAGCAGCACCTGACACACACAGAAGCAGTGAACCATCTAAGTTCACCTCTGCAATAGACATACAATGTCCATAACAACCTTACATACAACCTTAGAGAGGTCAACAATGGTTTCACCATGGTTTAAACCAAAACAACATGGATGCTAATAGTTAAATCACAAATTAACCACACATTCCAGCAGCAAACATAAGATTTGTAGCCATGGTTTTAGCCAACACTTTTACTCTAATAAAACAACAAAGGACTGATAAATGTTTTCTAAAACGCATATAGAATCTTCTGCCTAGTGTTTTAAATGAAAAGAAGCTAAATCTACGTCACCTCTACGACAGGTTCTGAAGGAATCTGATGGTAGATTAATGGAGCCAGAAGGCCGTAACAGCTCACTACAGCTTGCAGGATGCTACTGCTGTCATTGAGATGCAGAGCAACATCTAAAGCCACCAGCATTCGTTCACACTCCGCAAGCCTGGCCTCCTGTGATATGTGTGTGGAGAGACAAGATTAACACAGACTGAGGTAAGTAACTTGGTAAGTGTCTCTAGATATGATTAAATATTTAACAGAAGGCAGATTTCACTTTGGAAGCACCAACCTGGCCCCAGATCAAAGGTCCCCCATCACAAAGCATGTCACAGTAGAGCGCCCCTTCCTGGATGTGAATGTCTGTCTGGATGAATATTGTGGAGAGAAAAAGCTGATGCAGCAGAGGAGATGACAGCTGAAAGGTTTCTGGGCGGAGTCTGGGTGAATGAAGAAGAATTTAAGACAAACATTTAACATGCGCTATAATTGTATTAGGCTTAACATTTCATCGGTGCATTCCACAGGACTGAAATCAATGACCATAATCCACAAGATAAATGGAACATATGCATAATATACAATAACCCAACTTTGACTTAGGAAAATGCCTTTTACCTTGTCTGAGCTAGCCCCTCATAAAAACCCTCTTGTCCTGGCTTGGAGCACTCAGAATCTGAGCTTGAGGGAAGGGTAAAGTGGCTCCAAAGCTCTTTACAAGCTCTTCTGGCAAAGGAGTGGAGTCCTGTTTGGTAAGATACCTGGAAACGAGGAATAATAGAATAAGGAGTATAGATGCCAGTATTGGATGGATGTCAGTGGATGCAAGTGTAGATCCACAAACCTGAGCTAGGTGGGCCCAGGCTGTTAGCAGTGGTAGAGGTAGAAAGGCCAGCAGAGGCCTGGTGGTCTCCCCAATAGAACTACCCACAATCCTGCCCTGAGCATCAAAAGCAGCCACTGCGAAAATATACTTCCGATTTGGCTCCAGTCCACTTACCTGAAGAAGACGCTCGCCTCTGCCAGGAATCTGGTTGCAACACAAATTAGCTATTAATGACCATTTTAATGACCTGTTAACTACTGTGGAGACACTAAATGCAAGTAAGGTTAAACTGGTTTGATTTGATAGGTCAAACTGGCATGAAACCAACCATTTCTCCAGTTCCACGCAGGAGGCAGTCTTTAAATCGTACTTTTAGGTTGACGCCTTCTGCCTCTTTTCCATAAATACAATACCAGCAAACCTTTGTGAAAATAAACATAGATTTATGTTCTCTTTTAGAAATACTTGATATCACAGAAAATAAATCCACAGTCAATAGGTGACACCAAAATGCTTATAGAGACAACCTCTTCCTCCAATGCATATGGTGCAGGTGTGAAGGTCATGGAGTAGCTGGAGCGTGAGAGGAGCATTGGGGCTGTTGGAGGTTGTTTCTTCTGCATCGTTCCCAAGCTGCTCTCTGGAGGGGATGAAGAACTAGCCAGTCGTCTTTCCTCCAGTTCTGCCTTTTCCATTAGTGTTATGGCCTCCTAAAAGCAAAATAAAGGCTCCTGGCAAAAATGGTACGTGGAAATTTGGAAACTACGGAAATTTTGTTGGTTTACATTGTGTGTACGTTTCATAAATGTGTTAAGGTACCCTCAAATGCTAACCTCAAGCATTTTCTTGGTCTCTTGGTTGGTCTGATCTTTCCTGAAGTTCAGTAAAGCCTTCTGAGCCAGAAAAATACACTTAGAGATCTTGTTCTTCTTGTTTTTTTCAAGCATCACAGACTCTGTGAAGAAGTAAATCTGCATTGATTTCCTGTTTTGATGCCACCATGTGAATCCTACTTGTTGTTTTGGAGCTCACCTTCTGTGGGTTTGTTTTGCTCTAAGGTCTTTCCTTGATCAGCCATTCCAACTTCCATCAAGCTCATCTCATCTGAGGAAAACAATGCAATGAGTAATTATGCTTACAAATATCATTGACCCAAATGTTTAAAGGTCTCAGATCTTTCTAACCTGACAATGAGTCACATAGTTTGATGGAGAGTCTGTGCTGGAAGGTCAGCAGGTCTAGATGTAAGTCCATGGAAAGGGCAGTAGGGTCAGGCCTACTGCTGTCATCTGGAACCCTCCCACCCATGGAACTCTTGGTTTCAATAAACTTCTATTTTTAAGAAAGAATTCATTAAGTTTTGAATTTGTATCTGTATTCACTGAAGTCAAAACAGTGACACCTAAACACACTGAATTATACTAAGGGCCTCGCACTAAGCAGAACTTATTTTGGTTAGTTGTACCTGCATGAACACCCCGTCAAAGACAGAAGACCCACAAATGGGTGACCTAGCCCTGCACCTGGACAAATCCTCCACACATCGCTCCACCACATCCAACGCAGTCTGCAGCTGTTCAGCCCTGGACTTCTGCAAGAAACACACATATACAAAAACATCTGACAGGGTTAAGCTCAGTATAGAAACCTTTAATCTTGTTAAAATTGTTGAGATAATCTTAACATCAATCTGATACATCCTCATAGATCAGCATACCATATAAAGTGAGCTTTTTCCAATGGGAGTGGATTCTTCACTGCTGTTTTCAGTGGTAACTATAAAATCAAAATATTAAACATCAAAACAAGAATTACTACAGAAAATGAAAACAGATCAATAGTTTTGTAGCTCTACATACAGGTAGACACCTACAGATCCTCTATGGATTGGATCCTCTTTATACATTTCCATAAACCCTTATGAAACACAGTACCTGTTTTTCTCCCTGACTGGGGCAGGGCATCTGCACTGCTTTCCAGCACCATGGCTAGTCTTAGAGTCATTTCAGCCACTAATATGAAGTCTATTTCAGCCAACTGTTGTTCATGAGCCACTTCACACAGCAACAGAAGGGTCTCCACCCACTATGTAACAAACTAAATGTTACAAGCTACAATAAAAATTACACTTCTGTTGAAAAATTGCAATATTTAAATATGCATTTGGCCAAAATATGCATACATCCAAAGTGACAAAGCATGCATTCAAGCTATATATGACATCTTATCTTATATTCAAGCTTATACATCTTATGTGAATTATTAAGAATTGAACCTATGACATTGGCGTTGCTAGCGCTTACCAATTTCATAGCCCTACCAGCTGAGGTACAGGAGCAACGTATGCTGAATTTGCACCAAACAACTGATGTTAAGCTGCAAGCTCACAACATTAGCATGCAACACAGCAATTTATGTTAATCCGTCTTGTTACAAAATCATTCATGGATAGAATTTCAGGTTACTGTATTTTCAATTAACAACCTGTTCATGGTTTTCCAACTTTCCGAGGTAGCGTACGGGATCATAGTGCCTCATCTGTGCTCTCTGAAAGACTGTTTTGCATTTAGCCCAGAAGAACAGCACTATGTCCAGCACCAAATCAGCATCTGGACGCATGTCCTGTTTACACACAGAAACACACACTTACATTACCAATGATAATTCCATGAACTTTAATCAATGGCTGCGTGAGAGACCTGCGTGTGAGGCTGACCTTGTCTGGTTTGCAGACGCAAACATGGAGCGTCTGAATAAGATTGAGAAACTCTTCTGTCATGACTGCAGGCCCAAGATTCTTGTCTTTGTGGAGAAAAACAGATCAATTTTAAACCTTTAATGTTGCCCAGAATGTGTTTATTAGTTGATATTCTTTGTGCTAAAAAGTACCAGCTTGACCATCGACAGCAGAGTCTTTTGTGACAAATTTAACCCTTTGAGTGGCGATCAGACATTCTACAGCTTCCAGAAGGATGAGTTCCAGCTCGTATTTTCTGTACAAAAGACCCTCCATGTTCTGCATAGAACACAAGATAAAAATGAGTACAAAGCAATGTGGACAGGCTGACATTCTTTCTAAGTCATTGCACAGAATTGCTCACAGCTAGTAATGACATAAGGGCAGCAGAGAGTGAGCAAAACATGGTCCACTGTTCATATCTGAAGAGCTGCTTCAGAAACTTCACTGCAGCATCTACTGAGATCTTACTGTTTCCTGTAAAGCACAAAGAGAACACAGACCCTGAGTAGAGCTTCACATAAACAGAAACACATTCAAACAAAGGACTCACCAGTTACAGCCATCTCATGTAGTGTGGAGGCAGAGGTGACTGCATTCACAGAGGGAGGTAGACTTGCATCAAAAATGTGTTGTGAACCAATGCCTGCAAGAAAGAAAATATTTAAAGGAACAGTTTACCAAAAATTACAATTATGTACACTTCGATCTGTTTAGTCTACACAAAGCACAGTCTTTAAAAGAGTCAGTTGTATGAATCAATGATGCTTTTATTTATCAGTATTAAAGTTTAAAAGCTCCAGTCCCTATTCACTGTAACTGCATGGAAAAAGCAAGATGTACATTCTTCAAAATTTCTCTTTTTGCGTTACATGGAAAACAAAACATTTTACTGGTATGAAATTACATAAGGATAAACAAATGGGTTCCTTTAAAACCAGAATATAGTCACATTTAGTTACACAGCTGCCAAGAAAATTAAGATAACTACCAGACAGTAAGCTAATGCCAGCTGATATGAGCTCCAGTACCACTTCCTGGACCTCGGGTTCCTCAGGCATGCCAGTCTGAAGAGGTCTCACACAGCTGTCCTGTAGAGCTTCCAGCACAGCAAGAAACTGGGCAGCATTACAGTCAAACACCTCCATGAGAATTCGTTCAGTGTGTGTACGAGGCCACGGACCCTACAGAGGGACAGACAAAGAGACATCAGTGCAAACAACTAAAAAACTAGGCATTAAAAGTACTATGACACAAGACATCTTTGTTTTCAAAAACTTAAATCCAAGTACATACAGTTCCGAAGCCTGTCTGTACAATGTATACTGTTGCTAAGCAAAACAGTAACTTAGTACTGTACGTTAACATAAATCGTGTGACAGAAGAAGTGTGTTATTTTCATTTAATAACAAAAAAAATAAAAACACGGCTCACCCAATAAGAATTCAGAGTAATAACCACACATTTAATAAAACAAGCTTTGATTGGCTGATTAATGGAAAAACTCACTGGCTGTAGCTCTTTGAAATTGCTCCTTGGTTTGGGTCTGAAGAGTTCTTTCGGTTTCCTGCGAGGCTCGTACACAGAGCGCTTAAACACCATTGCTGCAATCTTCTCACCATGAATATGGCAACAACACAGTCCAAGACAAGCATAAGGTGACAATATTACAATCACTATAAGCAATGGCATATTTCAATTATATCATGATAAGGCTGATTCTGATAATGATTCTCACTTTTATGGTGGCATCTTTATAAGCCTGTTGATTCTCACATGACACTGGAGAGCCAGTCATCTCCTCCAGCTCGGCCAGTTCGCTAATCTTGCCGAGGGCTCGTCGTGCAAATACCTTTCAAAGATACAAATACAGGTAAGAAGGATTAAATTCATATACATCACATGACCTTGGATGTCCTACTACAGACACTGCTTTGAAGTCAAGCCCACCTCTGCTTGAATCGAAGCCTGATCGTGAAAATAGCATTCACACACTGCACAGTAAAGCGTGGCCCTCCATTGCAGGAAGTTTGCTGTCATCAATGGAACGCAGGTTTCCAGGCACGTACAAGCCCATAGCAAAAACTCTAAAACCTGAATTAAAGGCACAAAGCTATTGATTATGAATTATAAATCAATATAATGCTCACAAAAACGTTTATAAATGCTTTATAAATAATTTATATCACCTCAGATGCATGACCCAAAGACATCAGGTATCTGCATATGTTGTAAATGTGTAGCGAGCCTAAAAATAAGTCACAAACAGTTTTTTTTATTTATAACGGCAGTGGGTGAAGCCAAAATATAGCAATTTTATTGAGATCACTGTCATTGTGATGTATTAGAGAACAAGGAAACATTGCTAAATTACCGTTGTACAAAATCCAGCATAAGCTTTCATAGGGAAGAACGGCCTGCATCAAAATGCGCAGAAATCCCAGAATCCTTAGTAGCCTTTGGACGCCACTCTGGTCTGGCAGTTTTGCTTTCTCTCTTTCCAAGTAGAACATGCACAAACATTCTCCCTGAAGAGCTCGAAACTACAACACACACAAATCTGAGGTATATCAGTTATAAAATCACACAAATACATCAAATCATTCATTTAAACAAGGATTTTATCATAAATAAAAACAGCTGTATTAGTGTGACCACTAGCTGTATGTAAAGGATGTACAGTATGTCTTACAGTAACTTCTGCTCTCTTTGTCCCAAAGCCATTGGAAAAGAAAGTCTGCTTAAAATGTTCCACATCTTTAATGTTTTCCAAGCTTAGGGTGGAAAACTGCTGCAGATGGAGTCTGTAGCCCTGCCACATTGCCAATCTGTAAAGCTTTGAGAAAACAGTTTAAATGAAGGTTTAGTACAAACATTTCGTCTTAGTGTTTCAATATACAATGAATGAAATCGCCTGTTAGATCGCCTGCTTTTCATTTAAGTTCAACTACCTTACAGTCAAAGAGAAAATCTGCTGTTTTCACCAGATGCTCTTCAAAATATGACAGAGGAAGGCGGGGTTTATATTTGTTCCATGTTTCAAACAGTTTAGTGGACCTGTCAAACAAAGTAATCGTTTTCAAATTCAACACACATCAACTTTTGTAATATCATACATTCCTTGTAAAAACATAACGAACTAATCAGCTTTTATGAGAAATGTATAGTTATTTCTTACCCTCTAGAATAGGATCGGTGATCGACGTTTGCAGACACAAGTTTCTTTATATGAGCTTTAAACTCTTTCAGTTCACTTTGAAAAGTTGACAGTACGGGATTGTTTTTATCCAATGGCCCGTAATAGGACGCTGGTGCGGGCTCCATTTTTACCGGGTGTTTGAGTCTGTTGTCATGGATATGCAGAGAAAGTCATGAAGTCCGCAGAGAAACAGCACATGCATTGCGCATGTCATGTCAGTTATTATTTATATAGTAAGTTCATAATAATGGCATGTTTATCAGGGACAACAGACTCACAAATAAAACTCATTACTCCTTATTTATCATTGCTTGTTTACAACGGCTTGTCAATCTGCCCTCTAGTGGCTATAAGTAATTCAGCGTCATTGTATTTGACGAATCTACCAATCTAATGTAATAATAAAATATCAATAAAATAATGATTAGATAATAGTAAACAATAATCCCCACTAAGAAATAAATTCAAGCATGTTATCGAAAGCACAACAATCGGATTTTATTTATATCCTATATTTACTGCCAAATGAATCTGCGACCTCTAAACCACAGATTGTTTTACTTCACTGACACTTACGATCATATCACATGGGAAGCTGCAGTTTCAATTTAGCAGTCAGGAAGTCGATTGTAAATTCAGAATTAGTAATATTTTAAATGCTCTATCACATACTAATGTGACAGGTAAGCGTTCAAATTCTATATGTTATTTTTTAGCACTAGGTTGCTAATACTATGATTGACCTAATGGATTGCTATCGTACTAATAGTGGGAAATGCAATGGTTGGTTGAGAATGTACATTTGGATTGTTTTGTTCCTATAAGCAGATAACTAATCATAGTTTAGTTTTAAATTTAGATTTTAAGATTTATTTTATTGTCCGGGTGTGTGTTCACTCCCCACGAATGATGGGTTAAATGCAGAGGTCACATTTCAGCTATGGGTAACTAGTTATGGGAAACATTTCACTTTATTCAATATGTATAAAAATACATATTCTAATGACAGTTCTGCTCCCTTCCCAAATAGTTCAGCTATCTTAGAAGAGAGCAATAAAAGATTTTTTAATATGACATTTTATATTATAAAGTTATACATACTTATTTTTCCCTTGGTCTTCAACAGTTGATCTTCATGTATGATTGTTGAGGATGTTCCGTTTCAACAAGCTTGGAGGACTCTGCTCGCATGTGACAACATGGACCATCCAGAGGTCTACAGTGAAAACATACTACACCCCAAAAACAAATAACACTTTAAGTAACATACAAAGATCCATGTCCTTCTCATACAGACATCTCAGACAGACCTATCTGGTTCAGTTCAGTACATCAGATCTTGGACGTTTCTCCTCATGCTTCCCTCCAGTTATCCAAAGGGCCTCCTATTCTCAGAGCTCCTCTAAACCTCCAAACCAAAGCTCATCATCTGGAATCAAACTGCGGACCCGGCTGGCAGTGACACTGCTGTTTGGAGGTGGTATTATTGGTACCTGGTGGTACGTGTACCAGGAGAAGCAGAAGAAACTTCAGAAGCAAAGACTGGAGCAGTTGAGGAAAGTGGCTGTTGGACAGGGAGGCTTCAATCTGTTGGACCACACAGGCCAACGGAGGACCAAGCGTGACTACCTGGGCCAGTGGGTTCTCATGTATTTTGGCTTCACCCACTGTCCAGATATCTGCCCAGATGAGCTGGATAAGATGACCAGTGTGGTACGTATTCTAGAAAAGGACCCTAACCTTCCCCCTGTCCAGCCACTGTTTATCACTGTTGACCCAGAGAGAGATGATGTGGCCGCTTTGGCCAAATATGTGAAGGACTTCCATCCACGGCTGGTTGGACTGACCGGCACAACAGAGGAAGTGAAGGAGGCAGGAAGGGATTATAGGGTCTATGCTAGCGCTGGTCCCAAGGATGAAGATGGGGATTATATTGTGGACCACACCATCCTAATCTATCTGGTTAATCCAGATGGACTCTTTTTAGACTACTACAACAGAATGAAAAATGACAATCAGATTGCTGAAAGTATTCGTAATCACATAAGAAACCATGTTAAATTATTTTCAGAATAATTTGTATGTGCATAATAAACATATAAATTAAAAAGATTGTTCTTTTTTCATTTGCATAGTGGATAATATAGACAGTTGTTATTAGTTATGACAGGTCTTAGCAATGTAAACCCAAATACAGTAATCAGAATTTGACCAATCAGAAAATAAGTTATTCTAATGAGTAATAGGATTTTTTTATTTTGTAAGACACTTCTGTGATTCCATAAAAATAGCTCAGAAACAAAAAAGTCATGCAGCTTATTTGTAAATGACAGAAAAACAAGCCCCAAATATCATAGATATTAACTTCTGATGTATTGTTTAGAATTTGTAATTGTTTTAAAAAGTTTAACGTCATAATTTCAATACAATATGACTCCCAGTAGCCCTCAGAAAGGGCAGAGCAGGTCTCATTTGCATTACAGTTGGAGTAAAACCACCAAATTATCTAACAAGTATTTGTCTATTCAAAAACGTGTATGCGTGTCTTTCTCTCTGTGCATAAATAGCTTCTGTTATGGGGCGATCAACAAAGAAAGTGATAAAAGTCAAGGAATATCTTTTGCAGATGGTGCGTTGTAAGTTTTCAGACGCTCGTGAGCCCTCTGTGTTGTGAGCAATGTGAGCTCCATTGTATCTACGCTTTCTTCAAGCCCCTCCCCCTTGTCAACCTCCACTGTGTAATCATTGGCCTGCAATGCAGAAGTGGGCGTGTCAGGTCATAAACTCATACTGAATTTCCAATAAGCTACATTTCTAAAACTGATAGGCCCTTAAGATGCTTATTCATATCCAACGCTCTGTCTAAACTGAAAAAGCATAACTACATACTTATGTTCTATTTCTCAGTGATTTCTCAGTTATTGCTCCATATACTCACCAGCTGTAGTGCAGCCAGCATGTATCTGCAGGCCTCTGTGTTCTCCTTGCCCTTGATGATGAAGGCAAAAGATTTTTTCATCCCCACATCAGAGAGAGCATGAACGATTCTGTCTCCATATTCATGGATGTCAAAGGCTGGACGTGTCTCCTGTGTACAAAATCATCCAAAATGTTAGATTTTTTTATCTAACCGAGTTTCTCACTATTCTTTAACCAGTTATTTTAAGATAACCTGGACAAGAAGATGAGGACTGATTCCATCCTCCCATTCTTTAACTCTTCGAGATAACGCTGTCTCCTGTGCATACTTCTGAGAGTTCACTAGAAACAGATCCTATATAAAAGACAAATCACTAATAAGCTACCACTCCCGTTAAATACATTACAAAAGAATGTTTGTATGACCACGGTAAGCTTTCATACCACACTCTTCTTCACCAGATCTTCATAACTCATCCGGCTCATATGCAAGTCTTGGAAAATTTGCTCCTGTTTATCAAGGTGCTCCTCAGGTCCAAGGTCATTAACCAAGTTGTCATGTTCATGGTCTGACCAATCTTCGTCTAAATAAAAAATTAAACAGAAAACTATTTACACAGAGATTTATAGAAGTTTCCACAGCCAATAAATCTGATGGTTGTATCTACTTGACCGTTTTGTGTGTATCTCACCCTCTGCGTCTGGATGTCGAATCTCCTCAATCTGGTCTTCAGGATTCTCTGGTTCCAAATAAGTTTTCTTCAGCTCTTCATCAGATACAAAAACACCCTATGATAAAAGATCACTGTAGTTTTGTAATACATTGACATAAAAATCATCTACATATTCATATTAACATAATATCAACCCTCACAAGCCCAAAATAATATTTACCCTTTTCCTGAGAATTTGCTTCTGTGCTTTCAGACGGTGTCCCATTTTACTGACAAAGATGTAATTGAGGTCTAACAAAAGAATAAAATGTTAAATATTACAATTTACTATAACTTTTGTCAAATGGTATTTTGTAGCACATCTCAAGAGCATTACCGGGATAAGTAGGTCCGTTCTTAAGCTTCCGTTCCACAGCCTCAACTGTAGAAAAGCAACATCTTACTTCAGATTTGCAATTTTTCACTTCTTTATCTACACCTGAATCAATAAAACCAACTTACAGGCTTTGGAGTACCAGCTCCCAAAGTCCTGCAGTTTTGATGGCCCCTTCCTCTTTCTTTTCCCTGATTCCTCAAGACCTGCTGGGACTTTGTAACATTTTCCTACCGGTCAAAAGTAAACAAATCCATAAGTAACAAGTCACTTTAAAGGTGGTTTATCAGTTATTGTTCATCTTGCATGTTTCATTGATCTTAAGGAACAAAGGATTGAACACACACCAGTTTTCAAAGGCTTGTCCTCCCCAAACACAGCATAAGTGTCGTGCCACTTCCAAGGGTCCACTATTTCCTGAAATGTACACATGTGAGTGCTTACTTCCAGTCATAACAATGCAAATGTGATGCTATAACATTTCAGCCATTGCAGCAATTTACAGGTTTCATGTGTAAAAGTAAAACATTTGATTGTATACTTTCAGCTGTTTGGGCTCCTCGGACACTGGCTGTACTGCAGGTCTTGGTCTCAACATCCTGCCCTCACTGGAGGCCTAGAATAAATACATGAAGGCAATTTTTACAACTAAACTCAACAGACACAGACAGAGTATTTCTACTGACATACCTGATGCCTTTCAACCCACTCATCAGACTCCACCTCCATGCCGTGATCTTCCAATGGAGGAAGAACATCTCCACCAGCATCATCTTCATCGTGGCCACCACCAACCTCAGCAACACCTTCTGAACACCAGATGACAATTATCGGCCAAAGTTACAGGTCTTCATCACATTCATCTTCTTCCTGGTATTTACAAAACAGATACATTTGTGTCCAAGTTCTGCAGCCTGACTTAGCATACGCTTACCTGTCTGTAAGTGCACAGGTGCATATACAGAGAAATTGTGTTGGTTTTCTGACACATCCTTGAGGAAATGAGTGTGTGAGGAACCCAGATGCATTAGTCCCATTTCGTCCATCGTGAAATTGTTAATCCGAAAATCCTTACAGCTGCCCAGAAGCTCCCCTTTTAGACTGACAGACACAGGTTAATGTTAACGCTGTACTAAAACAAGCACATGAAGTAATGACTTAATATTATACATTGATGCATTTGACAGAAGAACAGTTACATTTATACAGTTACATTTTACTTGGAATTGTAACTTATGTAACTAATGTAACTAATACTTGGAATGCTTACATTCCATGTATTATTTAACAGAATGTATTCCCCTGGGAATCAAACCTGTGACCTTTGCATTCCTTTTATTGGCGTTATTGGAATGCCTGATTAGGGACTTTACCTGAGAAGGGGGAATTTCTGCTTCTCATGGGACTCTGCAGGAATCAGAGACTCAGGAGGAAGACGGATAATCTTCACTGGCTAGACGGAAACGAAAAAGAAGAACCAGTCCACACAGAGACCAACACAATTCACTACAAATTCAAAACATTTACAACCATTTTTATTTAAATACTTCTTTAAAAATGTTTCATTAGATTTTTTTTGTAATTTAATCCCAGGCATGCTCAGAACATTTAAGCACACCCAGCACAAAAACAACATAATAGAGACATCCACTAAATATTACATATTAACTTATTGCTAAACATGAAAGATGCTCATGGTTGTAAATTGATAAAACTTGCACTTACCTCTGTTGGATCTTTCATTGTTAAATTCAGAGAGTTGACATTTTCATCCTGCTCAATTTCATCAAACTGTATCAAAAATACACTAAATTACACGGATGGATATAACAGAAAACCACCACATCCAAAGATAAAGGGGATTACTGAGAGGAATAAAACATGATAAGTGAATAACCTATTAAACCACCAAAATGACCATCTAACAATAGGTCCCTGGTCTAAAACTATACACTCTTAGAAACTATAGACAAAGTACTTGACGATTCTATGGAAGAACATTTTTGGATGTAGGGTCCTTTCTGTTTAATTTAAGGTTCTATGTACTGTCTTTTAGACTATTATAAGAAGGAAACAGTTCTTTTAAAAACATTTGACTGAATAGTTCTTTCAGGAACCAAAATTAGTTCTTCTATAGTATAGCTGTGAGGAACCTTTTAAGAATCTTTGCTTTTAGGAGTGTAATCTGAAATAAATAAATACACAAGTTTCTCATATGTAAAACGGTATAATTTTTCTACGGCTGTTGTTGGCCATTTACAAACCTCACAATCATCATCTTCATTGCCTGCAGAGGTTTTGTCTTGGTCACCATCTGCAGACGAACCTTGTTTGTCACGTCTGTTAATGTACAACAGTACATATAACAATACATGACAACGTCTCTGGCTGACAAAAGCACATCAGACCTCTAGGTGTTTATTAAATTGAAAAAACAAAAACTTGAGGTCCAAGACACTTACTTTTTGTTTTTGTTAGAGATATAGTCCAATGTTTGAAACACCAGAGTATGGAGAAGTTCCACCTTTTGTTTGGAACATTTTAAAGAAAAGATAGCAAAAACAGAATCACTTTATGTGATGTGATGAATTTAGTGAACACTAAAATAAAACATTAAAATAATAATACACAATGAAAATGTTTGCAATTTCCTCATTTGGTGTTCCAAAGAAAATTCTGTCATTGCTTAAAAATAACAGGGCGAGTAATAAATACATACATAAATAATTATAAGTATTATAGTTCGAATGAAAGCAATAAAATATATCAATGCACACATGAACGCAAGCAGCATCAAACGTTTTACCTTTTTGCCATAGATGCATGTTGATCCTTGAATTAACAGTGCAGCCTCTGCAAAGTTCATCATAGTTTTTCCACCATCGAACGAAATGGTCATCTGGTCCAGCTGTCAACAACCCATACAACAGCGTTAAGCTTTATAATAGGAAAAGCACCTTTAAATAATCAATTCATTCTCACTTCCTCCAGATACTCTCCCAGCTGGCTGGCCAGATCTACGTCCCAGTTTTTGGTTAGATCCCGCAAGGGCTGCAGCAGGTGGGCATATCTGGTCTCGGCAGAATCCATGACTTCACACTTTTATAAATCCCTACAAATGGTAATATTAACAGGCTGAATTTTACCCGGCCATGTTTGATCCGGAAACAACAATTAGACCACAGGTAAGACCAGAGTGTTTAAAATCGAAAACCACGATCTAATATAAAGCAACCATATAATTTAACTGAAATACAGAAAGTGTAAACAGAATATACATGTTTTTTACATTCATAACAAACCGATCTGCGATGTTTGTACATTTAAGTGATAGTTTTCATTGTATGATCATGGGATTTGTATGTGAGTTACATTTAATGTAAATACTAGCGGCACTAGCAACCGCTTTACCGCATATGTCAAGCTTTCAGATTACAAACATAAGCCTGCTCACCTTTAGTATGCGCTACTGTCGATGAATAAAAATAACCTTTGGTTGTTTTCTATGAGAACAAGCAGTTTTCGACACTTGATTGTACAACAAAAACCTAAACAGACTTTCAGGAAACGCCGCGCTTCTGTTATTTTTGTTTTTGCCGCGTGCGTGACGTCACGTCACGTCAGATGAACCGCTGCTGCCTGCTGGTCTGGAGGAGAAACGTCTCATGCATTTGTTTGGATTTATTATCAACAAATAGCGTGTACAATAAGTTTACACAAAGCAACTAAAGGACATTTCACATGCTTCATAAAAAAATAAAGAAGACATGATTTCATGTTTTCCATGACCCTTAAGCATTCTGTTTTGTATGAAATTGCACATGGCTGTTCTTTTAGTTGCTTTACAGTTGCCATTTGTGAATTTGCATTTGTAAATATGGCATTTACCTAAAACTAAAATAACAAATATAGTGAAACCAGCATCTGTTGAATAATAAATCTCTATTTCTTTAAGATACGCATAGGAACTATTTCCATTCGCACAGATTAATGAATGGCATGACCCATCTGAGATTTAACATCATATTTTTTATTCATCTGATATCGTTTGGAAAACAGACAACAACAAGATCTTATGAAATAAATCAAGGATTTACATTCACGGGGTTCATAACGAAGGCATCATAAAACGGGTGCGTTTTGCACGCTGGTTTAAAAAGTATACGGAGGATTGCGCAAGAAGGTCCGGCCACAAGATGGGGCTGAAAAACAGCATTAAAAACACAATTGACAGTAATCCTGAAAATAGGGAAATCCAAATTAGCAAGAAATAGCAACAGTCGTAAAACTATAAATACACAAGCAGACAAAATACAAAATAAAGTAAACTGCACCGTCTTAATGTTTAAAGTTTTGATGACCGCATTAAGTCTCCCACCGTGTATACAGTGTATGTACGTGTATGCATATTACTTTTAACCGAATTTATATTACAAATAATCTTTAAGCTTTTCTTTTTCATCTTTCTTAAGATCAGTTGTGAAGCCAAGTCCAACGTGAATTTAGATTTATTTAACATATTAAATAAACAAACAAACATTTGTTTTTAAACAATTGTAACATGACTTTCACTAACTATTACAGTAACAAACAAAGAAGTGATCATTGGGCTGATACAGTCATCTTTAAGCGGTGTTAATCCACTGTCAGGGATTGTAGCTATTACACACGTGGGGACGATTCGCTAGTATTATTTATAGACGATTTATCTTATTATTTATAGAGATCTATTTATCTGTCTGTTTGTCCGTCTGTCTGTCTGCCTGTCCATCTAACTATATTTATGCTGTTTGTTGTAGTAGTTAGTCGTAGTTTTGTTTATTACAGAATTGTGTAATATAAACAAAGAAACATTTCTGAGATTTAAGAACGCCAGAAGACTTATTTGGTTATTTTACCCACAGTTTGTTTTGTATAGCTTCTTACAAGGTTTAGTTTTGTCATACACTACATGTAGGCGATACATTTGCGGTTTAAGGTGGCACTTGACACGCAGTGGCTGCCGCTCACTTACAGTAAACGCAGATCCTGATTTGTGAATTCCAGTTTATTTAGGCTGTTCTTATGTTAATTACAGCCTTTGCATAAGGACTTAATAGACCTATGACTATATCTGCAGCATTGTATCCTTTAGAATATCTAGAATGCAGCTGTGTAGCTATACTGCATATTAATTATATAGAGAGAACAATGACAGACAGAAACTAGCCTTTTGGGATGTTTTACATACAAGTACATACTTTAATTTTCCAGTCTCTTGCATTTCATTGCTTGTTATAGTTTGTTGTTTTGTCGATTGTTGTAGTATATTTGAATACATTACACAATTTTTACGACGCAAAAATGCGTCACCCAGTACTGTTAAAATATGTCAGTGCTGATAAACTTACAGTCCTTGCAACAGCAGAAACAAAAATTGTGATCATATAGCGCAACGTAAATGTAAAATATTTATTTGCGTCTGACAGAGTCTGACAGAACAAATAAACAATAACAGAACCCGATTTGGCACGACCTTAACACCGCGCTCGCGCTGCGGACCACGTGACACGATTCCTGGAAAGTTCCTGGAAATTTTGACTTTTGTATACCGGGCTTTCAACATGAAGATCAAGTTGTTAACGACAAGCGCCCACACAAACCAGAAAAAAACTATTTGTTGGAATATCGCTTCTCTGCTGAAGATAATAGTTACTTGTATCCTAATCGCTCGGCGTGCGCTGTAACGCGTTTGACGCACGGCGAGTGCTGTGCGCTTGTAGACGGCGCGAGACGGACGGCGCGTCTGCTTTTGCGCGAGACGGAGTGTCGCTCCTCAAAGAATCAATGCAAATAGAAAGAAAAACGCGCCAGACGAATAGCTTGTCATCCTCTACATAGTGCATAACGCCAAAGTCTATTTGCTGAGCATCAAGGTGCGCTGTTCGTTTGATAGTAAACTGATCACGCTTTCCCGGCAGCAGTCCATTAATAAATAATGGGTCTAATCTAAACCATGGTGCAATTGAACGCCTGTAACGTGAAACGAGCTGGACTTGGTTGCTCATTGCTTTCACTGAGACAAAGGGTAAGTGATGTGCGCTTTCACCCACTGTCGCTTTGTATGCCGTCTCAAGTTTGCCATAATAGGTTTTGCTTTATTTTTCACAGATAGATTATGTCTAAAATACGTCAGCTATGAGACGACTTCGCGTATTGAAGTACCTCCATTTACGCTTTTGAAACATTAGGAGAAAAACCAGGGATCGTGTCTTATTTATTACATGGTCATTTATCAGGAGGTTAGAAGCCATCAATGCCGTTTCCTAGTACAGACAGAGACAGTTCTGCGTATTTTGCTGTCTTTAGAGGGAGTCTTTGTTTTATCCGCCTCATCATACACGTGCGCAGCGAGCCAGTCGCAGCGTTCGCAGACGTTCATAATGAACCATGTCGTTCAATTTCTTTTTTCTATCGATCTTTTAAATAGATTGCGGGAAAGAACGGGAAAAATCCTTGCTCGATTAATAGGAGTTCCGGCTGACCTTTGTTTAAGCGAGATTTAAGCGTAATGCAATTCCGTACTTTATTGGTATATTGCAATTGTATTGGAATTAAAATGCCCTGTAACATCCTTTCGTTATTAATATGTTTGCATTTTCAGGTCGGTGCACAAAGAAGAAAGTGCAGGAACGCTGTGAAGGACTTCTCACATGTTTTTGGTTCATTGTAAGAGTCACTCGTCTTTGGGGGATAATTATAGACATTGACTGGATGCAGAACGTGGTTCTCCAATGACCTGTCACTCATCCGACTCCACGGAAAGCATCGACAATGAAAGGAGATCGCAAACCGAAACCCAAGTCTCGGGGTCCGAACAGGGTCGCGTTGCCACTGCCATGAGAGACCTTAAAAATACAGGTAATCTTTTTATTCGTCCTTGTGTAACACTCGCTGAATTCATTGCCTCATACAACACCCAGTGATACATATAATACTATTGCGATCTCCTTTAACACGAAAAGTGATATGTTTAAACGTTACAAGAAGCACATATAGATCAAACAAGTCATTTTAAAATAAAAAGAAACATTTATATGGTAAAAAGAATAAATCGTCTTATAAAAACATCTTATAAATCAACGCTTAACAGCAGTCATGCACTATGTCATGTTCACGGCCATGTTTTAGTAAATTGAATTTGTTTATGAAATTTGGTTTATGTATTCAAAGCCATTATGAAACAGCCTATTATGCATTCACCTCATTTGGTTTCTGCTCATTTGTGTATAGGCGAGGTTGTTGGGTGTTGTTGTTTTCTTTGGAATGTGTGTAAAATAATAAAGAAAACATTTCAGAAAGGAATGTCAATACTAAAGCATGTAAAGTATGTATGAACGTAAGAAAGAACTTAGTGAATGTCCTGACAAAACATTCACTATTTACATTCGCTTTATTCAACAAAACACTGACGGTATTAAGTCGTTCACATCGTTTCTGACCTCATTCGTTCATGTCAGGACGTGCCACGTTTAACACGATTAGATTTAGTGCAGCTATAGAAACCAACAGCCTGCAGTATAAGTGATGTGTGATGCGTGCAGTTAATGTTTTTACTTGTTTATCCCGGATTTTACTTGATCTACTACGACTTATTCTGAATATATTCCGTATATTCAGATTTGTTACAATAAACAACATTTTTAACTTGGCAACGCATAAAGCGATTTTTAATCGCCAGAAAACATTTATTTAAGGACATAATCAAAGTTTGCTGCTGATAAATGCATATGCTTTTGTCAACATCTGCAAAAAATGCAAAATATTCAACCCTCAGATGTTTTATTCAAATAATGGAAAATGCGATATTTTGCTGGCCTTTTTGGTGACATTTTTGTCGTGTGCTGTTTTGTATTATCGGTCCATTCTTACAATGTTTTCAATTACGTTTTATATCTTAACGCATTCGGTTAACAGCAGACAGCGTTTAGAAAGTGGTTGGCTTTCCCACCTTTGTTAGTCTTGGGTTAAGTTACGTTATCGGAAACGGAGACGCGCGGTTCAAATATGAGCCTCAGTGCTGCCCTCTATGTGGTGCTTTATCCTCTAATACCCCCATTCGTTGCTGTGACTCACTTAAAAGATAAAACACGTCAAAATAGCACTTGTTCTAGCAGATCTTCACTGTTCACGATTGTAGTTGTGTTTAGTCACTCACTGTTGATTTTGCAAGCATGAAGTTAAAAGAATGTTATAGTTTTATGTTACAGTTAAGTAAACCACTGAAACAGATACTGTGGAAGAGAATGTGTGTGACCATGGGGATGTTTGTGTTCTTTTGTTGGAAGCAGGCTGGTATTGGGGCAGCCTGACAGCCAACGAAGCCAAGGAGATCCTGCAGGATACATCAGAAGGCACGTTTCTGGTCCGAGACAGCTCTCAGAGGGACTACCTTTTCACCATCTCCGCCATGACCTCAGCCGGACCTACAAACTTGAGGATCGAATTCAAGGATGGCAAGTTCAAACTGGACTCTGTGGTGCTGGTCAAACCCAAACTCAAGCAATTTGACAGCGTAGTTCATCTCGTGGAGCACTACGTTCAGCTATCCAGGACATCTTGTAAGGGTAAGACTCTTGCCCCATCTAACGGCTCAGTGCAGCTTCTACTGACAACCCCTGTGTACACAGCCACACCCTCTCTGCAACATCTGTGTCGAATTGCCATCAACAAGACCACACGGCAGGTCAAAGAACTTCCTCTGCCGAACAGGCTAAAGAACTATTTAACAGACTACACCTACAACGTATAGAACTGTAAGGACAACAATGACCATAAGCGATGAGGTTCCACGGACAGTGCTGAGGTTCCACGCACAGTGCTGAGGTTCCACGCAC